>OX155974.1:13140872-13242399 GCA_944548615.1 Micropterix aruncella | reverse complement strand
TAAACATCAAAATATCAACTACCCTAGGCAACCTAAATACGATCTTCCAAGCAGAATGCATTGGCATCACCAGAGCAGCACAAGCAGTTGCAGCCAAAGATGTCGGAGACCTAAGCTTGAAATTTGTCTCCGACAGTGCCTCCGTGCTACAAGCGCTAGCAAAAAATACTATAACCTCTGTCCTTGTACTGGAATGCCACAATGCGCTCCAATCCATTGCAGGGTCAAATAGAGTGACCCTGCAATGGATTAAAGGGCACAGCGACTCACTGGGAAACGACGCGGCAGACGAACTGGCCAAAAGGGGATCAAAGGAAATATTATATGGACCGGAACCCTTGATGCCCATTCCCCAGGCCCAAATAAAAACATGGCTACGCAGGAACACCGAAGAAACCCACCTTACAGAATGGAAAAAGAACGCAGGATGCAGGCAAACAAAGAACGCGGTTCCGGAAGCGTCCAAAAAACTTGCCCGCAACCTCACCAGATTAAAAAGGGACGAAATCCGTAAAGTCATAGGTACTATGACAGGCCACTGTCCCCTAAACAAACACCTGTTTACCATAGGTGTGACAGACAGCCCTCTATGCAGAGGATGCATGGAAGGAGAAGAAACGCCACAGCATGTGCTCATGGAATGCAGGAGCGTGGCAGAGCAACGGGCAAGAATACTACAATCTCCAGCATCTGTCCCGGAGGCCTGTAGCAACCCAAACAGGCTGCTAACCTTCTGGGACAGCCTGGGTTGGCTGGAGTAACATAAATAGAAACATGAGCCACGCACAACGGCCCAATCAAGAGGCCAAGTGCGGGGAAAAAGCCCAGACTAACTAACTAACTAACTAACAAATGATTTTGTATATTATTTCTAGTTACAACCGTGAAGAAAGTGTCCTGTCGGGTAGTGGCGGCTCCAGTGCTGGATCAGATCATCTCACTGCTAAGGAACATTTGGGTAAGTACAGCCATAATAATCAGCCACTTAAACAGGGGTTCCCTTTCTTTTTTATGGTTCCTTTTACTGAAAGTAGAAACTATAAAACTCTAAAACTCCCCTTTTTTACACGACTGCCCAAAAAAAGGAGTTATGTGTTTAGGATTCATGTACGTATTATAAATAGGATAGAAAACGAATTTACCGCGTAAAATTTTTGATCGCGATGACCGCGATCATCCTCGCATGATCCGGGAAGCCATTGAAATAAGAAGAACTCCGAACTTCAATAGAGACGACGGCTACAAACTCTCTTCTACGTGGAACCCTCTTCTTAAAATGTTCCCGCCGCCGAACGCCGAACGCAAAGACGTAAAACAGGATACAGTGAGTGTTGTGTGCAAGACGGATTTTAAAAATTCCCGCGCTCCGAGCCCGGCCCCCCACCACCGTTATAACCTACGCAGTGGCGGCAGCGGTTTGCGGCCTACCCGCAAAACAACGGACTGACAGCTCTTCAGTCTACCCTAGACAACGGCGGCTGCAACGTCACCAAAACGTCGGGTCCTACAAATTTTACGCGGTAAATTCGTTTTCTATCCTATTTATAATGTCAAACAACCGCGATAGTCTTCGATTTTATATTTCATGTACGTATGTTTTCTGTCTCTTTATTTCAATCGCCAATCTGAAACCTACCCAAAACGTCAATTTTTTTTCTGGAATTTTGCGTCAGATTCAGATTTTTGTATTTTAAGGTTAGAAAATTTTTAAAATGAAGAAATGACACTCTTATGATGAGAAAAATCAACAGAATATCCCTGGAAATTAATAACCCCAATAAACCATGTGCCAAACGCACAGAAAAAAAGGATTTCTGTTACAACTGCCATCTGGTAGCCTCCTCGTAAAGGAGCTTACCCATCAGGGCCGCTATGAGCTTCTGCTGTGAGATTCGTGGGAATACCTCGGGCGGAACTGGGCGGTTGGTGCACTATCCGGTTTGCTAGGTATTGAATGCCCAACCAGCGAATAACCAACTAGAGTTGTCAACTACAACGGGCGAGCCCGTCACCTCAGGAGGTTTTAACGATTAGTCGTTCTATCTCCCCGGAGTGAGCGCAGAAGACTTGGACAAAATAGTCCACCGTCAAGCTCCACCACAAACCCGTAAGATGCCAACGCCTTACCCCCAGGTTGCCAGGAGTGTTACCCAGCGGGCTTACACTCACTCCCTTACTTCCAATTGCGACCAGATTACTCCAGTGTCTCGATTGGTTACGAGTTCGAGGTCGCTTGCGCGGTCCTCTTCCTTACGAAGCGGTGAAACGGTGTATACCGAATCTATCGCGGACCACAGCGTCCTTTGCCCGGCTGTTCACCTAGGATCGGATGGCCGATGGTCGTTTCAAGAGCAGTCGCCGTAAGGTCTGCAACCACCCCCGCTCTATAGGAAACAGTACTGCTTCCAGACTCCCCCGACTGTTTGTCAGAGTGCACAGTCGATTGGCTTACGCCGCACTGTGCGCAGACCGTCCAGGAGCGCCAGAAGGTTGATTCGCCAGAAGGGGAAACTAGCCCTAAGGCCAGAGTCCTACCCAGGCTCGCACTTCATGCCTGGATGCCGTCGGATGGGTGTTGACCCGTGAGTGTGACCAACCCTGAACAGTATAGGTCTTCGTGGCCAACTTGCAATGGCCCCTTAGCTCCCCCAGCGAATAACCAGGGAAGTCTGGAGACGTATGTTTCCTATGACAGCGACGGGTAGTCGTCCACCTGACGTCCTCACTTGATCCATTGGCCACCCAATCCGAAGTGACTATAGCGGCACAGTATACAAACCGGTAGCTTTACTCTCGGGCGACAGGGCATTGCGGGAAGAGGGGGCCGGGAATGTGGGCAGAGGGGTACGTCCCGACGAATGCCCTTAGTTAACATTACTCGCAGGTAAAGGGTGGTGACATTTTCGAACGTCTGGATCGAGTAGCAGGACATCTGGCGGCGATATCCGAGCCCTTACAACTCGTGACGTATTCGCTTCGATTTCAATTTTGTTCTAAGAGAAGCTACTGTCTGGTATACTATGATAGCGGACAAAAGACACTGTTTGACCAATCACCATGAAAATTGGCACATATGTATTTCTTCATGGAGAAGGATCTTATGGTATCTTATGGAACTAAAGGCGAGTACACATTAGGCGCTCAGCCTTGCGTTCGCTGCGCGTTAGTAGCGTACATACAGCACGCTTAGCACGGCGTTTAACGAGCGTTACCAAGATGTCCATACTACTGGCTCAGTTTGGAAATGGACGTCGAAGTGTTTGCTTGTGTGTGGCTCCTATACCGTCGCTATACAAGACGACGGCAGAGGCAAAGAGAATTTTGGGTGCACTCAATATTACGAGATAGACTGGTGAATACGCGTCCACCCTACGCGAAAGCGCGCGATCAAATGTACGGCAAAATGGCAGCGCATGTATCTACAAGCGCGCAGCTGACCCCCGCGCAACGCGCGTTCGAATGAAAATCTTATAACGGAATAAAAAAAATCGGTTGTGTCACCCCAAGACTTTCCTGACTAGTATCCGGGGAGGTGCGAAAAAACAGCGACATTTTTTACTCTAGTACCCCAAATTTGTATGGCAGGTACCCCAAACGTTGGTCGTAAGTACCCCAAAAACTAATAGGTTCTTCCGATGGTTAACAGAAGCTTCTATGCCAAATTTTAACTTAGACAGATTAAGCGTCTGGGCGCTATCGCGGAAACAATTTTTTCGCCGGGAACCCCAAATTTGTATGGGAGGTACCACAACCGTAGGGCGTAGGGACTCCAAAAACTAATGGGTTCCTCCGACGGTTAACAGAAGCTTATATACCAAATTTCAGCTCAATCCGATTAAGCGTCTGGGCGCTATCGTGGAAGAATACATACATACACACATACAGACATACAGA
Source organism: Micropterix aruncella (assembly GCA_944548615.1). Taxonomy (NCBI): domain Eukaryota; kingdom Metazoa; phylum Arthropoda; class Insecta; order Lepidoptera; family Micropterigidae; genus Micropterix; species Micropterix aruncella. Next base: position 13,238,505 of record OX155974.1, on the reverse strand, counting down.
CATACAGACATACAGACATACATACAGACAGAGATCGGTCTGGAAATAGTCTCAATCGTCTCAGGGAGTCTCAAAATATATATTCCCATCTTCATCTCAAAATTTTTTTTTAGCGCGATCACAATACTCTCCTTTCCGATAGGTCGTCAGGAAAGTAATAGAAGGATGAAAAATAATGCCGTTAATTGATTTTAAACTTAAAAGAGCGCCACTACGTTTTGTAGACAAACACAGAAACTATAAATAAATTTAGAAAGAAAAAGATAAACAAAAAAACTATATAAAAAAATATTGATCAATCGGGGGGGGGGGGGGTAGGTTATCAAAAAATATATTTCTACTCGTTTTGCCAAGGCGGTTGTTTGCTACAAATAAAACACGAAATTATTTTCGTAAATCCATATAATCTTCGGTCATCAAACAGCGAAAGTCGCCCACAGCGCCGAAATCCGATATTGCATCAAAACATGATGAAGTATAACATAATATGTGTAATATGGATGATACGAAGGTTACATTGCTGATTAGGTCGTGTTCCTCCGGCCTGCTTTGCTCGCGAGTAAACCAAGCGGTACCCAAATAAGGCTAATATAAAGTGCCTGGAATTTGCGGCCAATCCTTTTATGTCAGTGCACTAGGTATTTCATGATGAAATGTTTTAAATTTTAATTTAATCTGTAAAACAAGAGGGAGCAGGCCCCTCTTCTCTCTAATTTGACAGTTTAATCTCAGTGACTGACCTTAGCAATCAATGTCGCTGAAAACTGAAAACGCGGACAGAAAAAAATATTACTGAAGACAGCAAGCAAGAAGTAAGAAGAAGTTTTGTTTTTGAAGTAAAATATATATTATATAATTTGACTTGGTAATTTGACTTGATATATTTTGTTTTTTTTTTACATTACAACACTGACATATCAAATATGTAAACAGAGAACTGTCAGATGTTTTTTTTTATGGGTTACAAATTCAGTTTAAATAAAAAGCATCAATTATGAGGAAGAAAAACCAGAGGAATAATCAAGAACACTACAAAAACCTTTACCACTTACGTGCCCATGTGCACAAAAAGTAATTTTTGCTACAATCTGACAGCGCCCGCCTAACGCGTGCTTTCAGAAGCGCACGCTTGCATTTGTTCACATCATATGAAGCTCTTGGTTCTCAAAACGCGCGTTAGTAAAGCGCCCGTTTGAAAGCGCCCAACGTGTACTCGCCCTAATGGTGTATGTACCTCGTAAAGTTATGTATTTTAACAAAGACAATATTTTTGCACTATTCACTTTGTCGTAACTCACCACTAGATGGCGCTGCAGCGTTCTATTATACCGTTCAACTGATCGCCATGAAAACTTTATAAATGCGAAATAGAAAGTTGAAAAGGGCCAATGAAGCGGTGTGATTTTTTGAATAGAGATAGCGGAAGGAACGGTGAGAAACATAGGCTACATGGAAGCGGGGGGGGAGGAGCGGATACCAGAGCATCTATGGCAAATTCCACTAGGAGTGTATAAATGTTATGTTTTCTTCCACAGGTGGCAACCAAGACATAAAATCGACATCCAGCGGCTCGGCCAACGACCTGACGATTGGAGGCGGCGGTGGAAATGGCGCTCTGGCTCCGCACAATGGAGCGGGCGGCTCCAGCTCGGGCGGGAGACACAGTCACAGCTCGGGGTCTGAACGGGGACACGACAGGCCCGTAATATTCCTTTAAGACAACATAAGCATCTTTTACATATTATATTTATGTAACCAGGGAAATGTTTTATCATAGATGTAACTTATATAAGAGGTCTGTTCAAAGAATAACTTTTTTGCCAATCACTGTCTAGTAAACCTGTCACTGTCAATTTGAAAACAATCGGAATTGCTGAGAATGATTTGTGTAGGTTTTGCAAAGAAAATGTTGCTATGCATTTCCGAACCAGTTACATGACGATAGCAACATATCCAGCAGGTCAGCAACATACCCAGGAGAATCTTTAGAAATCTTTCATATTTAAGGAGCGTTCAAACAAAACACATATCCTTTTTTTTTTTAATTTACAAGCTTTTATTTACCCTGCAATGTTTGTCAGTATGTTTCTTTCGATCAAATCTTGCAAGCGGAATTAGAACCACTTCCTCTTATCCTATGAAGTTGAAACTTATCACATTGGTTCAGTTCCGATGACAATGCATTTTTATGGTGAGCATGACCTGATTCTGCAACTTGCTTTGTCAACTACAGCGGGCGAGCCCGTCACCTCGGTAAGTTTTAACGATTAGTCGTTCTATCTCCCTGGAGTGAGCGTAGAAGACTTGGGGACAAAACAGTCCACCATCTAGCTACGTCACAAGCCCGTAAGAGGCCAACGCCTTAACCGCGAGATAGCCAGGAATGTTACCAGGCGGGCCGACACTCACGCCCTTACTTCCAATTGTGACCAGATTACTCCGGTCTCTCGATTGGTTCGAGGTCGCTTGCGCTGTCCTCTCCCTTACGAAGCGGTGAAACGGTGTTTACCGAATCTATCGCGGACCACGGCGTCCTTTGCCCGGCTGTTCACCCAGGATCGGATGGCCGATGGTCGTTTCAAGAGCAGTCGCCGTAAGGTCCGCAACCACCCCCGCTCTATAGGAAACAGTACTGCTTCCAGACTCCCCCGACTGTTAATCAGAGTGCACAGTCGATTGGCTTACGCCGGACGGTGCGCAGACCGTCCATGAGCGCCAGAAGGTTGATTCCCAGGGGAAACTAACCATAAGGCCAGAGTCCTACCCAGGCTCGCACTTCATGCGTGGAGGTTGTCGGATAGGTGCTGACCCGTGAGTGTGACCAACCCTGAGCAGAATGGGTCTTCGTGGCCAACACAGCAAGGGCCCACTAACTCCCACCTGATTCTCCACCCAGGATTGGCTCCCGACGATAGGACTTGTCAACGGTCAATAGCGCTGAGTCACGAAATTTTGTATACGCATTCAATTATGATAGCCCATTCTAAGTTTCACCATGACATGGCTACTGCGCCCAGGGTTGGCTTCAAACGAGGAGACTCCTCAACGGTCGATAGCACTGAAACAAAATTTTGTATAGGATTCAATTAAGATATCCCATTCGTAGGTCACTATGACTGCATCCAGGGTTGGCTCATGACAGATCATTTGAATAAAAGCTTGTTTTTAAAAAATGTGATTTTACCATTAATTTATTTTTAGTTATATTAATATACCTGTGGGGATGGGAAACTTGTACGGTGTCTCATGTAGATGATCTCTGATGCAGATCATATGTACACTAGACACCATGCTGCCAACCGCTACAAAACAACTACAAGAAATAGAGAAAGTTTCAGTCTATTTAGTTCTGTAGTATGTCAAAGCGATGGTGCCACTTGTTTCTTCTACAAAAAAATCAATTTCGAAACTTATTGAACCCAGTATATAGTTTAAGCGTTGGGAAGCCAAAAAGGCCGATCGGCCTTTTGCGGTGGCTGACATCTGCGCGGAGCCGATTCGGCCAGCCTCCATATATATTATATAAATATATAATATACATGACTAACAAGACTGATTATTAGGTAAGAAGAGGGATTTCCTTAAAAAATGATATTGTTAGTATTTATATACAAAGTTAAACAAAAAGTGCAGTGCCGTTTTTGCCCGTGAAGGCTGGCTTCCGAAAGGTTAATCAAATGGTATTTTTTTTGCAGTTTTCTTCATATGTCATTGCTATTGCTTATTTGATCATCATTTTGAAATATTAAGAAACAAAGTGCGACGTAAGCATTCTACTACCCGAATGGATTCTATATCAAAAAGTTAGGTTATATTTTGAACAGACCTCATTTGGCATATTGTGCATGCGGAGTTTGAAATTCTTAAAATGGAATCGATCCGATTTAACACTCTCCAACTCCGCGTTTACACATGCGTACAACTACGCATGTCTCATTTGTGAAGGTAGAAACCAAAACTATTTTGGGATTTACCACAGCAATTGAAACATCCTGTAGCGCTGATAATTAATTTAAAATATTAAAATCGTCATGTTTGGTTATACAGAGACTCGTTCTGTAGCCATTAAGAAAGTCAATATTGAACTAACGTCTAGTAATACAGGGAGTATAACAATGAATTTTATTAAAATGAGTGGGGGATGTGGAATCTCCGGGCGCTGCGAGTATTGCTGTTTTGGTGACTATGTTCATTTCATTATTGAATTCGGTAGCATTGTGGAATCAGAATCCGCTGCATTCCAAATGTGGCTCTATGGCCGTATATAGTATATACTTTATGGAAAATAGTAGGGCCCCGTCAGAAGCAATGTCTTCAAAAGACTTTAAACGCTGGAGAGGTACCGTCTTCAGCTCTTGCGAATTTTCTTTTATGGCCTCTGTCAACTTAAAAGGCCTTCCCCGAAGGGGTCATTTGAGTTTGGGAAACTAGAAAAAGTCACAGGGGGGCATATCTGGTGAATACGGTGCTGGTTCGATTACATTTGTTGAGCTCTTGGCCAAAAATTCGCATTCCAAGATCGATGTGTGCAACGTGCAGGATCCAAGAATTGTACTTCCACACATCTGGTCGTTACCACTGAATATTTTCACGCAAGAGTTTTATGACGCTAAATTAATATTCTTTATTTACTGTTTGTCCATCTGGAAGGAATTCCGTATGAACACGAATCACAATAATTAAAGAAAACATCTTGAGGTGTCGACTACAACGGGCGAGCCCGTCACCACAGGGAGTTTTAACGATTAGTCGTTCTATCTCCCTGGAGTGAGCATAGAAGACTCAACAATCCGACGTCTAGCTACGCCACAACCCGTTAGAGACCAACGCCTTACCGCGAGATAGCCAGGTATGTTACCTGGCGGGCGGCACTCGCGCCCTAACTACCAATTGTGACCAGATTTCTCCGGTCTCTCGATTGGTTCCGAGTTCGAGGTCGCTTCCGCAATCCTCTCCCTTACGAAGCAGTGAAACGGTGAATACCGAATCTATCGCGGACCATGGCGTCCTTTGCCCGCCTCTAACCCGGGATCGGATGGCCAATGGTCATTTCAAGAGCAGTCGCCGTAAGGTACGCAACCACCCCCGCTCTATAGGAAACAATACAGCTTCCAGACTCCCCTGTTAGTCGGAGTGCACAATCGATTGGCTTGCGCCGCACGGTGCGCAGACCGTCCAGGAGCGCCAGAGGTTTGATTCCCAGGGGAAACTGACCAGGGCCAGAGTCCTACCCAGGTTCGCACCCCAAGCGTGGAGGCCGTCGGATGGGTGTTGACCCGTGAGTAACCGACCCTGAACACATGGGTCTTCGTGGCCAACCCATCATGGGCCCGTTAGCTCCCTAAGAAAACAGTGAGCATGACCTTAATTTTTGAGAGACTGATGCGGTTTTTTAGGGTTTGGTTTATTTTCTAAGCGATATTCCGAAGATTGTTGCCTTGTTTGCATATCATACTCATATGATGCGTTTCATGACGGTAAAGTCGCTAGAATCTCTTGAAATGTTGTCTTCAGCAACTGCATTTTGATGTTTTTTTTCAGAAAATTCAGCTCCTTTAAAACAATTCATGAAGTTAAAATGTTATGCACATGAGAGACATTTCCTTTTCATGAGCCAGCTGTCTAACACTCAGGCGACGATTATCGATGACCATTTTTTTTATCTTTTTGATGTTTTCATCAGTCAAAACCATTGACGGTCGGCCGGCACGCGGCAAATCTTACACTTCTTCTCTACCCTCTTTACATGCCTTGTACCATTCTTATGCTTCCATTTTCGATAGGCTTGACTTACCTTCTGTAACATTTTTAAACGCTTCGACACAAGTAATTTCAGTAGAAATGCAAAATTTAGGGAAAATTCTTTGCTCGACAGTTCCTTCCATCGCAAAAATGGCAGAGCACACTCAAGATCAACCGGTTAAAATAACTGTCGTGAACTTACATACAAAAATTTGTTTCAATTCATGCACTACGGGATTTGAAAGTGAGAAATTCCGGGAACTTATTTTTACACAAAGTATATACGGCTATTAGTACCTGGCTATATTACTACAGTATATATTAGAACTAGTACTACTGTATATATTGGTACCTGGCCATATGTATTTGAATACTGATTTATGCAATAATTTAAATCGTATTTTCCTTCCAGTGTTTATAGTTATTTACTGAATTATGTTAACATTATCTATTGAATTTCTGGTAACAAAATTACAAAATACAAAAATTCTATTTCACATTAAAGTTAATTTTAAACTGACACCATCCCTGCGAATACTGTTACAGATTTGCATATAAATTAGTGAAAGTTGTGTTATTAGAGACATTCCTTTGAGTAAATAACATAGGCACCTGAAAGTAAATTGCGGAGTATTGAAAAGTTTAAATCAGGACTAAAATGCAAGGTGCTCAGCTAATATAAATAAGATAAAAACAAATTTACGGCATGAATTTTGTAGCACCCGACGTTTCGGCGATGTTGCAACCGCCGTTGTCCAGGGTAGACTGAAGAGCTGTCAATCTGTTGTTTTGCGGATAGGCGGCATAACCCGCTGCGGTAACACCTTTATAATCTGCACAGTGGCAGCAGCGGTATGCTGCCTACCTGCGGAACAACGGATAGACAGCTCTTCGTCTACTGGGAGCTAATGGGCCCTTGCTGAGTCGGCCACGAAGTCCCAATTTGTTCAGGGTTGGTCACACTCTTGGGTTAACACCCATCCGGCGGCGGCCTCCACGCATGAAGTGCGAGCTCCGGTAGGACTCTGACCTTAGGGCTAGTTTCTCCTAGGAATCAACCTTCTGGCGCTCCTGGACGGTCTGCGCACCGTGCGGCGTAAGCCAATCGATTGTGCACTCTGACTAACAGCGGGCGTGGTTGCGGACCTTACGGCGACTGCTCTTGAAACGACCTTCGGCTACCCGATCCTGGGTGAACAGCCGGGCAAAGGATGCCGTGGCCCGCGATATATTCGGTTTACACCGTTTCACCGCTTCGTAAGGGAGAGGATCGTGCAACCGAACTCGAACTCGTAACCAGTCGAGAGACCGGAGTATACTGGTCGCAGCTGGAAGTAACGGAGTGAGTGAAAGCCCGCTGGGTAACATACCTGGTTATCTCGCGGATAAGGCGTTGGCCTCTTACGGGTATGTGGCGGAGCTTGACGGTGGACTGTTTTGTCTTGAGTCTTCTGTGTTCACTTCACGGGAGATAGAACGACCAATCGTTAAAACTTCCTGAGGTGACGGGTTCACCCGTTGTAGTTGACAGCTCTAGCTCTTCGTCTACCCTGGACAACGGCGGTTGCAACATCGCCGAAACGTCGGGTGCTACAAAATTCATGCAGTCAATTCATTTTTATCTAATTTATAATGTCAAACAACCGCGATCGTCTTCGATGTCATGTAGAGCTAATAATATGACCAGGTACTGTACTACACATTTACGAGAAAAGACGATGTTCATCGAACATGTTGAATATTCCATTGCATTCGCTGAATTCTACTGATTCCACCGCCGCCCTGCCTTCCCCTTCTAAATAGCGTTCTTGTGCCATAGTAGATGTTTTGCGAAATTTTTAGAAGGTCTATATTTCTCACGGCAACACTCGGAGTGCCCCAAGGTTCAGTTATGGGTCCATGATTGCATTCGATCTTTCGAGAGATGTTTTATCAATTTGTTAATATTATTTTTATTTTATTTTTTGAAAAGGTGATTGAGGAGATTTTTTTAAATCGCTTGTTTATAAAATTGCACTTACAGTTTTATTTTATTCTACGAATAACTATTATTGATGTAAGATAGTGATGATTAGATTACACTGCCGTTTTTGTACACTTTTTGTAAAGACTCGGCTATGCGTTATTTCTCTATGGATAATTGTTATTATTTTTGGTATAAGTATTGCATTTTGTATGATCCGTGTAAGGAATAGAGACACAGAAACAGCCCTTATTGTAGAATCCACCATTACCTGGGAAACAAATCAAGTAAACTAATATACGGAAGAATGTAAACACCAGATTTTTTTTTTACTCATTTGCAATTAATTATTTACTGATTATATATAAAAGATGACTAAAAGATTTGTAACAGAGAGTATTTGCAGGGTTGACATAAAAAAATGTCCAAAAAAGAGTGAGTGTCGTAGGCACGACGGGTTTTCGAAATTCTCCACCACTGTTATCTACGCAGACGGCAGCAGTATGCGGCCTATCCGCGTATTGACAGCTCTTTCAGTCTGCAACGTCGCCGAAACGTCGGGTGCTACAAACTTCACGCGGTAAATTCGTTTTTATCTTATTTATAATGTCAAACAACCGCGATAGTCTTCGATTTCATATTGTCCATAAAAGTTCTCAAAACAAGTAAATAAATTAAATAAAATACAAACGGAGCTGCCATGGAATTCACCAAACGGAGTCGGGCCCATCATAATACTATTTTTTACACATCTGGGGGGTGAGCAGTGGATTCCGGACTAACGACCGGCTGTGGTAGGTTTAGGACAGCTGTCTTGCCACATGCGAGCGTTTACCTTACCACATATTCACTCCCCCTTCAAAGCCATAGAATTTGAAATGCGCAAATCGCAGTTTTAGATAATTTTTCTAAGAAAGAGTTGATTATTTTTCTAGAAAGACCAAGATCCTTAAAGAGGTGAAACAGAGATTTAGCTGGCAGGCCACTTTCGCCAACTTCCACCTCGTGAAGGTGAACGGGAGGTTATTAACCCTTGGAGTAAATGGGTATTTTCATGGATGCATCTGTCACTTTTGCAGGATTTTCGGCGACATCGACTTAAAGTACTATAACTACGAAACTACTACACCAATCATAAAAAGAACAACTGCACAATGATTGCATTGAAATTTCGAATATAGAATATTGAAATATCATTTTGTAAAACAATTAGATAATTATGAATAAATATGAGAATGTCAAAGAAGTGAAAAAACAATGGCCGACTTTGGCATTTGCGACGCGACATTCAAAGACCCGAAATACTTTATATACACGATAAATGGTACATCTAATCAGTTTAGGGGGACTATATGATGTAGAAATGGTTTTACTTACGATTCGTTCAAATACACACCGAAAACGACACGAAAACCGTTTTCGAAATGCCGACACAAGCACCGGCGGATTTGACGTTTCGTGAAAGTGGATGTTCGATTTGCCGCGGTCAGTAATAATATGTCACATGGACTGCGCAGTTGCTGCTGCGAATGATAACAGAGAGAATTTAATTCTGTACCGATCTGCCATACGCATGAAAGAGACAAAATGCTTCCGATGGTAAAAAAAGAGTTCGAAAGCGCGCGCGCCGAGCGGAACCAGATCTGGTCGTATCATACTTAACGGATAATTGTTTCAGAACCAGATTTAGTCGTATCATACTCAACGGGCTAGAAGGAATAAAAAACATGACTGCCGTTACAAAAAGTTGTATTTATAATTATTTTTTATTACTGTTTATTTCTTGACATTGGGAGATTTAGACATTTAGACAACTATTTACTTGATATTTGGATAGTTAAGGTACCCTATGAGACTCGGGATGACAACGATTCTAACAATACCACATGCTTCTAAGTCAGTTTGGCAGTAGTTGTGGAATAAATAAACGGAAAGCATACTCAGATGAACCCTGAACACATTGCACTACAGTTTTGGTGATTTAAAAGAGTAAGATGAATCTTCAAATCAATATTAAAATGCAAGTCTGATTTTTATATAATTTGTTGTTTAATAATTTGTTTGCTCTTGATAATTGATTCCTCAGAAATACTATATTTTGTTGCGAACATTCGAAAAGCATATTAATGGTAATAGTATGCCCGCAGATTGACAAAAAGTACGGAGTTGCAATACGCCTTGCGGCGGAGCGAGTGGGACAAACATATGCCAACTGAGGGAGACAATTATATAGTAAAAAAAGGGACTAGCTGTAAAGCGCCTATTTCCGTGCTGGATCATAATATTCTGGAGCGACGGAAAAATAGGAAGACCAGAGGACGAGACTTAAAGGCATTATTTGGCCCGGGACATTTGTATCGTCGTAAATACGCAACGCGAGGTGCGGACGAAACGGGCGTGCAATCGGAACAAAGACTCGAATAGCACTGAGTCACGCGCCTCGAAACGGACACTTTTATGTCCGACCGCAGGGCGCGTGAAAGGGAGACAACGTAAAGCGAAGAGGGAGAAGAAGCAGCTACAAACGATATAGGTATAAATCAGGGTTGATAAAAATAATGTTTTGTTTTTAAAATCTAAAAATCGGATTAATTTGATTTAAATCAGATTTTTTAAATTTTTGTATTTTAATAAATTTGGAAGTCAGGAAAAACACAATACAATTGTTATTTATTTAAATATGTTTTAATAACATTAACAAAAATCAACATATATTAGTTCTTCTAAAAAGTAAAAACACAGTAGCTTATTTATTTGCCATTTATTGAACAAAAACTATTGTTAAATGTACAAAAATCAAGGAGTTCTTACGTTCCTTAGGATTTAAATCAAATGATTGTAATCATCGCAACCCTGGTATAAATACCGGACTATGTAGATTCATTCTTCATTTCTTCATACGATTTTACCACGTGCAATAATCCAAATCCAAACCCCCAATACAGTTTGTGCGGGATGGCTCTAAAGGCAAAAAACATTTAACTACAAAACCTTTCTCAATAATCGAGAAAGCTACAGATTGGATTCTGGAGGTTGATTCGGTCTCTAAGCAGTATAAATTCCCTGAAAGTCTCGGATGCACAACCCTCCGTCTAGATATAACTCTTTACTCTCTATCTCGGAAGGTGGCTCTTATTGTAGAATTAACTGTTCCATGGGAATCAAATATCCCAAAAGACCACGGATACAAATTAAATAAATACCATGATCTTGCAAATGCCGTAACCCGGAACGGCTTCACTGTTCACCTTCACGCGGTGGAAGTTGGCGCTCGTGGCCTGCCAGCTAAATCTCTATTTCACCTCTAAAGATCTTGGCCTTTCCAGAAAAATAATCAACTCTTTCTTAGAAAAATTATCTAAAACTGCGATTTGCGCATCTCAAATTCTATGGCTTCGAAGGGGGGGTGAATGGGTGGTAAGGTGAACGCTCACATGTGGCAAGACAGCTGTCCTAAACCTACCACAGCCGGTTCGTAAGTCCGGAATCCACTGCTCACCCCCCAGAAGTGTAAAAAAAAATAGTATTATGATGGGCCCGACTCCGGTCGGTGAATTCCATGGCAGCTCCGTTTGTATTTATTATAACAAATAAAGGTCTCAATTTTCGTCCAAAATAATATGCGGCATTTAATTTCGACGGGGCGCAGCACACACTACAAATCCTCGACGAAAGAAATAACCACGAAAATTTGAATAATGAAAATTGATTCCTCAGAAATACAAGATCTTTATTTTATATCATGTACCGTAGGAGTCATCTGCATCCAGCTGTAGGTCTACTGTAAGCAGTGGCGTCGCTAGACCTCTGTAGGCCCGGGGCGGAAATAATCTGAGAGCCCCCCCAGGAAGCGATAAATCATAAGAAACTGTGTCAAGAATAAAATTAGGCCAGAAAATAAAAACCATCATAAGCCATGAAAACTCAACTCTTATTTATTAAGGTCAAGGTGAAAAACATAAGGCAATAACTAAAATTTTAGTGTTAAACAACAAAATCAAAACACTTTCTGCCTGCGCACTTTAGCTCCAGCGAACTTCTTAATAATTGCATCAAAATCCGCCTTGTTTGCTGTTTCTTTTTCCACTGACAGAATAACCAAACCCGTTAAGCCTTGCTTGGCTCATTGTTGATCTTAAATAAGTTTTTATCAGCTCTTTCGTTAGAAGCCACAGAAACACACACTGTCAAAAAAAGTTTCAATGCTACATACACATTGGGAACAGATTCTGTGAGGTCCATTTCCACAGGGAACTGTAAGACTTTTAGTGATATCCACTTCTCCGATTCTTCTTTTGGAACCCCAGCTGCTTTAATAAAATTTCGCAGTCTTTTTATTTCAGTCATTGTTTCGTCCTTATCAAACTCTTCATAATCTTTAACCCCTTGAGTATGATACGACCAAATCTGGTTCTAAAACAATTATCCGTTGAGTATGATACGACCAGATCTGGTTCCGCGTTTTTTTCACTTCTTTGACGTTCTCATATTTATTAATAATTATCTAATTGTTTTACAAAATGATATTTCAATATTCTATATTCGAAATTTCAATGCAATCATTGTGCAGTTGTTCTTTTTATGATTGGTGTAGTAGTTTCGTAGTTTTAGTACTTTAAGGTCGATGTCGCCAAAAATCCTGCAAAAGAGACAGATGCATCCATGAAAATACCCATTTACTCCAAGGGTTAAAGACGTTTGAAATAAGATTAGACAGTTGTTCATCATTATCATTTAGTAGGTAATATGGCTGAATAATGACGAATATTTCAAAAACCCTTTCCATTGATTTCATCCTTACTTCTAGCTAGCTCTTGATGTAATTTATCGATGCATTCAAGCATACATCGTTTTGTCTCTTCTTCTAATGACAATCCAGCATCTCTTGATTGTTCTCCAGGCATGACTTTCTTACGTCGTATTCGTCCTCTAAACTGCCGGCGCGGCGTGGCGACAGCGGCCGGCGACGCAGTGACAATTCTAGCGACAACAAGTAGATGGGAGGGGAGGGGGTCGGGGTTGGTTAATATTCTATTTTCGTCGGCGGTTAAAATCCATTCTTTTAATATTACATTTATATTTTTCATGTGGCCCTCCTAAAAAAATATACCATTTGGAGGCCCCTGCCCTTGCGAGGCCCGGGGCGGACCGCCCCCTCCGCCCCCCCCTAGCGACGCCACTGACTGTAAGACAATGGCTATGATAGCTTTTGTATCCATTTATATCGGTGCAACAAATAGGATTTTCATTTCAATAGTTACTTATTTTATATAAATTTTTCTATACATATATATATATATATATATATATATATATATATATATATATATATATATATATATATATATATATATATATATATATATATATATATATATATATATATATATATATATATATATATATATATATATATATATATATATATATATAGATTATAGATTATTTTCTATACAATTGTGAGTTTTAAAAATAATGGGCTAATCATACACATCGAAAGCGTAGGTCTTCATAATTCGTGATATGACGTTCAGTTACATATTTCCAAATCAATGGAGTTTTTATTGCTAATTCATAAACAAAGGTGCCCCTCTAGTCCTTGCTAAAAAATCATAAAGCTTTCGAGGTGTGAATCTATCGAAGGACATTTCTTAAGTTGATTGACAGTCAGGAATGAAGATGCCCTTAGGCATTTGTCCAAAAACAGAATATCGAGCATAGTAAAATGAAGAAGAGCATACTTACTCTGGAATATTCGAGAATCGTTCCAAAAATCACCACATTGATGTCAGTTTTTCCGGGATGACAATTGCTTTCGAAGAAAAACAGAATCTATAAAACTATGATTTAAACATGTTTAGTGTCTCTATTCTTTAGATGTATACCGTTATTATTTGATTATATTTTGTAAATATGTTAAGGGAGAATTTTCCGATATTGTACAATATATTATTGCGTTGCGGAGACATTTGTCCTGATTGCGTTTCTTCAGTAACTAAAATAGGAACTTAGTTCAAGCGAACGAGACAGAGCAATACTTTAGAACGGAATATGAAATGAACTATCGTCGATTTTCCCGCATCAAAACTTTGATGCGGGAAAATCAAAGTGAGTTTTTAATTAGTGACATCCTTGTAGTGGGTGAATCAATACAACGTAAACAACTTATGGTGAAAAATAATATATATTTTTTTTTGTCGAATTTGTAAATTATATCTACCTACCTATTGAAGAAAAGTTTGAGAAGCGTTGAGCGCGCTGCGCCATCTAGCAATAGGTAAAATATCGCTAATAAACAATGTTAGCAATATTTTACCTACCATTAGCGCATCATGCTCATCGCTTTATATAATATTATTTTTAAAATAAAATAAATAATGAAAAAAGGATTTCTTTTTTGTTTTTTTCAATTTGTTTTTATCAAACGTTGCTTAGTTCGTCGTACTGATTCATCCACTACAAGGATGTCACTAATTAAAAACTCACCGTGTAGACGCCCGAATAAGTTTGAACACATTTCGTGCAGTGTTAGATTTATCTGCTTCACCTTCGGTGGGTAGTTTTAATAGGGAAAAGTGACAACCGTTCATTTCACATTCACTGTCTCGTTCTCATGAACTAATTTCAAAGTTTGATTTTAAATTTACTAATTTCAAAGAGATTTTAGTTTAAGAAAAACGCAATTGAGCCCATTGCTTACTCTCATATCTGTCGTGACTTTTGACTTGAGAGGAAGACAGTAACTAGCAATCCTGTGTATTACATTATCTTCTTATTTTGATGACTTCTCTGCTGCGAGGGTTAGTGACCATTTCAGCTGTTTAAACCTTACAAACTGCTGCTGTGGCATTAGAATTAGCCATGATTTTGCTAGTTACAATTCACTGAAATTTTCAAACAAATACCTAATTAACGACTCTTCATTTCTTTCTCATCTATATTTAAAACGAAAAGCATGGAAATTGAACAGAAAGTATATTCTATATAGGATACGTGACTGTTTATACGACTATTATGTACTTTATATTATGGAATATCGTACACAAGGATCTTTTTAATAAATTAGTACCCACCTGTCGAATGATATTGAATTATTTTCATCCAATCACCGCCAAGAGGTGAGCTGCTAACGCATGATTTTAGCAGCTCGTAAATTTTTCCATTTGATAAAAATGCGCATGCGCTGCTAATAACTATCAACAGTAGGATGGTGTCGACTACAATGGGCGATCCCGTCACCCCAGGCTGGTATAACGATATGGATGAGCGTAAAGTTGAGTTGAGTTGAGTTCTTTATTGTGGGAATTATTAAAAAACATACAATGTTTAATTAACAAACTGCCCAGAGAGCATACAACATTTTGTTTCAGAAGAAACTTCATAAAGAAGAAGCTATATAAGGCGCAATCAGTAAAACTAAAACTATCAACAATTAAAATATTCAATATCAGGAATGATCAAACACAAGCAATAATCATTAATAATCACATAATCAATCAAACTAATTTTTATAATGTTTTGTCCAAGAAGAATCTAAATACATTGTAATTACATTTAAATATAAGATACCATATAACTAAAACAATCAATAAAATTATTAATTCAAGTTAGTTAGTTAGTTTGTCTGGGCTTTTTCCCGCACTTGACCTCTTGATTGGGCCGTTGTGCGTGGCTCATGTTTCTATTTATGTTACTCCAGCCAACCCAGGCTGTCCCAGAAGGTTAGCAGCCTGTTTGGGTTGCTACAGGCCTCCGGGACAGATGCTGGAGATTGTAGTATTCTTGCCCGTTGCTCTGCCACGCTCCTGCATTCCATGAGCACATGCTGTGGCGTTTCTTCTTCCTCCATGCATCCTCTGCATAGAGGGCTGTCTGTCACACCTATGGTAAACAGGTGTTTGTTTAGGGGACAGTGGCCTGTCATAGTACCTATGACTTTACGGATTTTGTCCCTTTTTAATCTGGTGAGGTTGCGGGCAAGTTTTTTGGATGCTTCCGGAACCGCGTTCTTTGTTTGCCTGCATCCTGCGTTCTTTTTCCATTCTGTAAGGTGGGTTTCTTCGGTGTTCCTGCGTAGCCATGTTTTTATTTGGGCCTGGGGAATGGGCATCGAGGGTTCCGGTCATTATAATATTTCCTTTGATCCCCTTTTGGCCAGTTCGTCTGCCGCGTCGTTTCCCAGTGAGTCGCTGTGCCCTTTAATCCATTGCAGGGTCACTCTATTTGACCCTGCAATGGATTGAAGCGCATTGTGGCATTCCAGTACAAGGACAGAGGTTATAGTATTTTTTGCTAGCGCTTGTAGCACGGAGGCACTGTCGGAGACAAATTTCAAGCTTAGGTCTCCGACATCTTTGGCTGCAACTGCTTGTGCTGCTCTGGTGATGCCAATGCATTCTGCTTGGAAGATCGTATTTAGGTTGCCTAGGGTAGTTGATATTTTGATGTTTAGATCATTTGAGAAGACGCCGGCTCCGGTACCTTGAGTGGTTTTGGAGCCATCTGTGTATATCCTTACTTCATTTGTACCAGAGTGATCTGCTGGTTCTGCAATGAGTTGGATATTGTATCTTCGATCAAAGACATGATGGCATATTTTCCTGTCCATGGGTGCGTCCAGAAGAGGTATTTCTTCTAGAACCCGTTTCAGAATTTTTGAGTGTGGTGTTTCTGTGTTTTGTTTCCACAGTCCATTTGCTCTTAGTCTTAGAGCGGCTGCCTTAGCTTCCTCTTGGATGACAAGATCCAGAGGTCTCATGTTTAGGAGGTACTCTAGTGCGGCCGATGGTGTGGTTCTCATACATCCAGTGGCTGCTACACACGCTAAGCGTTGCAGGCTCTGGAGTCTCGCTTTCACTGTGGTCAGTTGTGTTCTGGGCCACCATACAACTGATCCATAAGTCAGAGAGGGCCTGATGACTGATGTGTACAGCCAGAGTGTGATTTTTGGGTTGAGACCCCATTTTTTCCCCACTAGTCTCCGACACTGCCAAAAAGTTAGGCAGGCCCTCTTTGTTTTGGCTTCGATATGACTCGCCCAGTTTAATTTGCTGTCAAGGATGACTCCCAGATATTTCACCTCTGTAGATAGGGAGAGTTTGGTGTTGAATAATTTTGGTGCTTGTAGTTCTGGCAACTTCCTCTTCTTGGTGAAGAGGATGAGTTCTGTCTTTTTCGGATTTACTGACAATTTATGTTCGTCACACCATTTTTCTACTATCTGCAAAGCTGAGCGCATGACTTTACATAGCATATTTTCTGCGTTTCCATTAATCATTATTGTTAGGTCGTCGGCATAACCAATAGTAGTGTAACCCCTTTCATTTAGTGTTTTTATGAGGCTGTCCACTACTATGTTCCATAGAAGTGGTGATAGGACCCCCCCTTGGGGGCATCCTTTAACTACCTTCGCTCTTGTGGTAGTATTCATCACTATCTGGACCGCCCTTTTGCTAACCAGCTCCGTGATCCATTTTATGGTGACTGGTTCCACCTTAAGTTCTTGTAGGGCGTGGTTTATGCTGTTGTGCATGGTTTTGTCAAAAGCGCCTTCTATGTCTATAAAGGCGGCGAGTGTTGACAGCTTATTTGTTAGAGCCGATTCTATTTTGTGCACCACCATGTGTAGTGCCGACTCTGTTGATTTGCCTTTTGTGTAGGCGTGTTGTTGTGGGTGTAGTTGTTTATTTCTTAGTGCCCCATCCCTTAGGTGACGGTCCATCAGTCTTTCTAACGTCTTTAGTAAGAAAGACGTTAGGCTGATAGGTCTGAAGGATTTGGCGTGTGAGTAGTCCTCCTTTCCCGGTTTCGGTAAGAAGACTACTTTCGCCTCTCTCCATGCCTTTGGAATGTATTTGAAGGCTATGCAGGCCCTATAGATTGGTAGTAAGTATTTTGTTGCATGGGTTGGTTGCCATTGTAGTAGTGCTGGGAAAATGCCATCCAGCCCTGCGGATTTGAATGGTTTGAAGCTTTTCAGGGCCCATTTTATCTTGTCCGCAGTTACTATCTTGTTTGCGACTTCCCATTCTTGGGTTGTTGGTGTGCTGTAGTTTTCGTCCGGCCACTCAGGATCTTCTGTGATTTGACATCCAGGAAAGTGTGTTTCCAGGAGTACTGAGCTGGTTTCTACATCTGTGTTTGTGTAAGTGCCGTCTTGCTTTTTTAGGGAGCCTAGGAGGTTGGGCTCACCTTTAGCTAGGATTTTCTTTATTCTACCGGCTTAGTTCGTTGAGTTTATGCTACTACAGAAGTTGTGCCAGGATTCTGTTCTCCGGAATCTGATCCGCTTCTTGTAGTGTTTTTGTGCCATTTTGTATTTATCCCAGTCCTCACTGGTTCTGGTATTTTTTGCTCGGTTAAAGAGTGTCCTGAGTCCTCGACGTAGCCTTTCCAGCTCTGGCCCCCACCATGAGCTTTTTCCTGGGTCTTTAGGTTTTACAACAGGACATGCCAGTTCAAAACTACTTATAAGGGTTGTAGTTAGGATCTGTACGTTTGTTTCTATGTTTTCTGTGCTAAGTGCTGCGTTAGTTAGTTGTTTGTCTCCTAGCGCTTTGTTTAGCAAGTTTGTGTACCCTGTAATATCTGTTTTACGGGGGTTACGATATGGGACAGGGTCTGTTAGCTTGTACCGTATTTGAAAACAGACGCGGCGGTGGTCTGCAAACGATGGCTCGTTTGATACGTGCCATCCCTCAATTAAACTGGCCGCCGCGTCCGTTGCCAAGGTAATGTCTATGATAGTTTGGTACCTAGAGTTTACAAATGTAGGTTCCCTACCTCTGTTTATAATGTTTAGGTTTGTTTGAAATAGATATTCTGCTAAGGACTCACCCCTTCTGTTGGTGTCTTTGCTTCCCCACAGAGAGTGATGGGCATTGGAGTCCGCAGATATGATCAGATCCCAGTCGTGTGCTTCACAATGCTGCACCAGTCTGGCTAGTTCTCCTGAAGGAGTTTCGCTCTCGCTCGGCATGTACACTGAAGCTAGGACTAGGACAGTTTGTTCTTCTGTGGTGAGTTTCACTGCAGTTAGGTCTCTTGAACAGAATTGGTTAAGCAAAGTGGTTGCTAAAGATTTTGGCATGTATATGCATGTTCTTGGGTTTTCAACAGAGGTGTCTAACATTAACTTACCTCCGATGCTGTTTAGACCGCAGATCTTGTTGTTTCTGATCCAGGGTTCCTGGATCATGGCGACGGTCTGGTTGTTCGTCTCCAGCACTCTGCGTAGGGTGGCCGCCGCTATTTGTTTGTGCTGGAGGTTGGTTTGGATGACGTTAAGAGAGAGGGAGCTATGGGCTGCGCAGGAAGTCATCTTCGTCACTGGTGTATCCCTCAATCCGCAGTGGCGAATTCGTCTCCATTCCTCCGTCACTGCCCCTCCGTTGGGGGGCAGAGGTGGAGGGTTCCGGATTCGCCGCTGCGGTTGCTGTCTCGGCCATTGTGGTCTCTTCTGTGGGGAAGAAGCGGATGTATCCACTTCCCGACATATGGGCTACTCGGCGGTCTCTGTCCAGGATTATTTGCCTCTGGTCTTCAGGGATTCCAAGAATTAGGTGCACCACCTTTTCTCCTGAATCACCCTCCTGAGACTTTTCATCCACAGACATGTCGTAACACTGCCACGAGTCAACTTTGTACCACGGGTTTTGGGCACAGAGGACTCTGTGTAGTGTGGTTGCGTCCGTAATACGGGTATGGATAAGAAGCCCTGCCTTGAGCCTCTTCTTCACCTCTGACTGCCTGATGACAGCCAGGGTGGTGTTGGGTATGGGTGATGCCATTGTCATGACTGCGTTTTCCAGCCAGCTGAGCGCGTTTTCGTCCTCACACCACATCGCTAATACCCCGTCCATCAGGAAGGGGCGTCCGCGGAAAGATGGGGCGTGCGCGCTCGGGGAGGGTGGAGACAGTACAGCTTGTAGGATGCTATCGTCGATAGTCTTCCTAAGCTGCTCTGCTTGAGCTTGTGACAGGTCTCTCGGCGGGACAGTGATGACCGCCACCTTCATGTGCGACTGAGCCGCATCTGCGTAACTCATCGCCCGTTTGGGTTTCGCTTCGGTTTTCGCGCGTTTGGACTCCCCTCTAGGAGACTGGGTCTCGTCCAGACGAGCCCGCTTCGAAGAAACTTTCTCGTCTGGCCCAGCCCCAGTCCCCGGTTGTTCCTTTTCAGGAGCAGCGGGAGCCCTCGCAGCGTTCCGCCTACCGCGAAAACCTCTCGGGTTTTGCCGTCTCTTCGACTGGCTGGGTGGTGGTGGTGGTGTTGGTTGTGGTCCTGCCACTGTGGCCGGTACAGGTTCGCGCTGCGTTCTCGCTGCTGCGGTGCCTGTATCGGTGTGTGGTGTGGTTACTTTGGGCTGGAAGTCTTTCCTTCTCGCGCGCCTATTAAGGCGACTGCGTTCCGGTTTGCCTTCCTGCCCTTTGCTTTTGGTATTTGCCGTTGTGTTAGTGGTCCCCCTTTTGCAAGGGCGCTTGTGAGCGATTAAGGTCCACTGTGACACAACGGCAGTGTCTGGTGTTGGTAGTGGTATTGCCTCTTTGAGGCTTGACAGGTCCAGGCTTGAACCTGTTTTGTGGCACGAGTTGCCCCCCCCAGAATATGAGGGGCAGACCGAGCTGGGCTCGGTGAGGGATTCTCCACTATCCTTGGAAGGGATTGTGGTACCCTCCTGGGGTAAATTATCTTTAACTTGTGCTTCCATTTTTGTTTAGTTGAGCTGATGGGATAACGCACACACTACCCGCCCTTGGTAGGTGTGGTACACTTTTGTGGGGGGGGTTTAGTGCCCCAGAGGCTGTGTGGGCCTGGTGTAGGTTGGTGCCGCCTGGTTCGGCACTGTGGGATTGACTGAGGAGACTGGGATGTGACTGAGGGTTAGGATCTTGAGTGCCGGCCAGGGGTTTTTGTTATACCATTTACCTAGGGCACTTGGTCAATAACAGGCGGCAACCTCGAGAAGGATAGTCCCCTGGCCTTGTTTAGGGGATCTGTGCGACCTGCGCTACTCCCTAAACCGTTCGCCAAACCCAGCATCGGACAGATGCTGGGAGTAGGGGAATAGTCAGACAATTCCAAAACTCAAATTGCCTGACCATGCCCCCGCCCATTAAATTAATTCAAGTTAAAACAATCAACAAATGAAATAATCAGTATACGCATTACATTAAAATATAGGGGCTGTAAAAAAAGTCATTTTGTAAAATTTATAAATTCCTCAATAGAGTAAAACGTATTGGTTGTAACAAAATCCTTTAAAAGTTTTTGGAACGTTCTGAGATTGCTATTGTCTTTTATGCCAACTGGTAGGCGGTTAAAATAATAAGGCCCTGAGAATTGGCTACTTTGCCTAGCAGCGTTTAAAACCACGCATGGTAGAATGAAATTATTCTTGTATCTGGTGTTTTTATTATGTGTATCTTTAAATTTTACGTAACTTTCCTTTTCGGTGTAAAAATCTAATAATAGCCTATATAAGTAAAGTGATGTGAGAGTCATGATTTTCAATCTTTTAAAAATAGGTCTACATGTTTCTATATGTTTAGCTCTGGCAATAATCCGTAATGCTCTTTTCTGAAGGATAAATACTGAGAGACAAGACAATCTACTGTCTAGCTCTGCCAACAGGTTCATTAGAGGGCAACGCCTTATGGCGAGGTACCGGGAAAGATGTCCAGCGAGCAGCCTCACCCCCAATTACCAGTTTTGAAAGGATATCACCGTCTGGAATGATCCTTCACGATACCTCCGTCCTCCCGATTGGCTACGGGTCTGAAGTTGCTTACGCAGCCTCTACCTGCTGTATTACAGCGGTAATTCAATTCGAATTTATCGCGGACCTGGGAATTCTTTGCTTGTAGTGTCATAAAGGGTCGAGTGGCCATTAGGAGGTTTCAAGAGTGGCATGACAGCAGATCAACATCCACCCCCGCCGCTTAGGAGACATTATATTTCCATAGCTTGCAGACTCCTTCAGCAATTAGTCAGAGTGCACAACCGATTGGCGTCGCCGAACGGTACGCAAACCGTCCAGTAGCGCCGGGATGCGATCCCACCAGGAGAAACCTTTCCACCAGCCGTGAGGCTTGAGACGCGAGAGTCTTACCCGGGGGTAGCCTTCCGCACGCGGAGGCTTCTGAATAGGAGCTGAATCGTGAGTTGAGTCGATCCGAGATCAAAATGAATCTTATGGCGCAAGCTGCACAAAACCATTCGCTATATAATATATATATAAAGAAAGCCATTATATTATGCCATGCATTGAAGTGTGTTTATTTCAAACTGATATTTAAGCCTACCTTACATTTACATTTAAATGTAAATGTAATTTGACATTTAGCATGTAAATGTCAGAGCTAAATGTAAATGTATGCTCTGACATCCAACCTATTAATATACTATATACCTATATAGTATATTATATACCTCCTATATAGTATATTATATACCTGCCAATATACTATATACCTCCTCCCAGCTAGTACATAATAATACTTCACTTATTGTTCAGACTACATAGAATCTTACAATATATTGTAATCAACCTCGTCCAGTTCTTCTAAAACGTTCTCTCTGACGTTTTGTCGGGTGTTGCTGAGAATCCTGGTGCGCATGCTTACCGAGTATGGATTGGTTCTGCATTTCAACTGCCTTTGATGCTTCTTTTGTCATCATCTCAGCTTCCTCTTATCGCTCCAAGTGCGCATTTCAAGCACCACTGATGCGCGGCATTCTGCTCCAAGTGTGCTCGTCAGGCAGCTCTCATTTGAAGCATGTGTTGCATTGTGGTTGCGTCACTAGCGCGCTTTCGTCTTCATCTTGCGTCGTTACATTCAATTTTCTCTTTCGCCTAGCGCATGCATTATCGAATGCCTTAATACGCATGCAGGTATACGTCTACACTTATGCGCTTTCGTCTATTCAATTTAGATCACTGACGTGACCCGGTGGAGATTACGATGGACGAGTATGTACTTGTAGCAATCAGTGCGGCATATTTAGAGATAAGAAGTGCAAGCAAAAAACGTGAACAGCGGCGATCGATCTGGATGAAAGATTTTTTAAAGAAACATATTTTTTAAATATTTAAAGATCTGGAGCTAAACCATGACATTCTTATCAAAAACTTCACAAGAAGGTCAAAAGCAAGTTTCTACAAGCTTGCTGGAACCAAAAGTTGCCATTTTGACTCATAAAATGCAGGGAGTGACGCATGCCTATCCACTGGGGGCCGGATCGGAGTGCGCTGAGGCATGCGCCTTCGTTCAATTAATTTTGACGCATGCACTATGGTATTACACGCATGCGTCAGAGGAAGCGCAAGATGAAACAAAAAGTGCACGAGTGGGGACATACCTTAACGGTACTTTTTTTAGAGATACAAATAATACTCTAGTTACTTGAGAGGAATCAGTGAAGATAGTCAGATCGATTTACGATATACACGCTTAACAGTTGGAGTGATAAGCAAACTCCTTTGTTGCATCGTGTTTCTCCTAAGAATGTCATTCAGGACGGCACGATACCCCGTAAATATTGAAAGATCCTTGGTCGTACAGCTATTCAATGTTCTGAACATACACGTTGTAGCAAAGTTGCGCTTTAGCCGTATTGAATTCCAGTCGCCATTTTGCTACACCTGTATAGGTCGGCAGCGTAGCAATCTAGCCTATAACTGAAATATATAATATAAATATTATTTTAAAACACTGTATATGAATATTTAGCAAGCTAGGACTTTTTGTAATTATTTTTGTAAGCGGCGAGTCCGTATTTTTTTTTACTTGCCAACCGCTGATTCTGTAAATACTAATAACACACGTCTTATTCTATATTTTTTAGTTGATGTATTTTAGTTACGGCTTCTGTATTAAATTGTATTTATTTTTATTTCATAATCAATATTGGAATAAACAATGTACGAGATGTGCTAACCATTGTATACACAATTTTGTATTTTTATCGCTTTTGCGTCAACCTTTCCTTCCGATCGTTTGATACTACTTAATCCTGACAAACTAGAGTTGGTGGAGAAAGTGAACCGAGCGTGGCTTACTCTATTATAGAGTTTCAGTACCTTACGAACAGGTGGGCCTTAACTGTATTTAAGCTGTATGCTTAAGCATAGGAATATTTAATTTATATTTTTAAAAACTGCCAAAAAATATATATAATGATATCTAATTATTTAAATTATGTTGTTTTAAGTGACTTCTACAAGCTTGTTGACATTCTTCAATTGGGACTCGCAGATTCATAATACCATGTTAACAAGTTGCTCTCGGAATAGCGTTGATTTCCCGTATGATGTTTTGTTTTAAAGGGTCTAATATTGTTGGATTATCTTCATAAACCTAAAAAAAATATGCCTTCTGTGGTGTCAATTTTAAAACAGTTGTAATTCAATTAAATAGTCAAAATTGGTGGGTCGTAAGACAGAATAAATTATTATTCATTTTGTAATATCTAGACGTATTTCATTAGCATTAAACCGAATGATCGTTTAGCATCAAACCAAAAATCAATCTTTCATCTGACTATTTATTAAAGATTCCTTATATTATTGTCACAGAGGATAAGAGATGTGTCAACTACCAAATGTGTAATGTCATCATTTTCGAATGACACTTATTCCGGCAGGTCATTAGCACAGTATACCACCCAGTAGCTTTACTCTCTAGCTACAAGGTGATGCGGGAAGAGGGTGCGAGGCATGTGGGCAGAGGGGTTTATCACGACAAACGCGAAGGGTACGCATTACGGGCAGGTAATGGCTGTCGACCTTTTCAAGCATTTTTGGATATCTGCCTAGGCCGAGTAGCAAATCATCTGGCGACCATATCCGAGCCCTTACGACTCTAGCCGTATTCGCTTTGATTTCACTGTTGTTCTAAGAGAAGCTACTGTCTGTTATACTGTGTCATTGGTGTACGCTAAGATAAAAATGGTCATAGGAGGAACCTTGAGGAACACCCATTGTCACAAAAATTGGCTTCTCGTTCCATTTATTTCTATCGTTTGATACAAATTTTTAGAGGTACGACTGAATTAGATTTAGCCCTTTGTCTCTAATTCCATGGTATTCTAATTTATTTAGTAGAATATTGTGGTTACCGCAGTCAAATGTTTTTAATATGTCACAAAATAGACCAATAACTGTTTTTGAATCATCCAAATGTAATTGATAGTCCTGCCTGAAAATTAAACTGCTGACTGTTAATAATGTCATGAGTGTCGAAAAATATAGTGAGGCACCATTATTAACTTATATAAATTAAGTTATATAACATATTAACTTATATAAATTTTGCTAAAGGTTAGTTAGATATCAGTCTATATTATCAACTTATTTTATTGTGATAAACCTAATGGCCAACCCTATCAGCTGTAACCAACACGCCTGCTGCAGAGGCAAATCCACGGAAACCGCTCTGCTCTACCTAGTAGACACAGTGGAAAAGGCGTTGGAAGACAAACAAATCGCAGTATGCGCATTTTTAGACATTGAAGGGCGCCTTCGACAAAACCCCAATTAAATCACTGGTGAAGTGGCTAGAGTCAAAACAAGTTGACAACACCACAACCAGATGGGTGAAAGCGATGCTTTCAAACCGCACGGCCAAGGTAGCTCTTCACGGAACAAACCTCGAAGTCACCACTACAAGAGGCTGCCCGCAGGGAGGCGTACTCTCGCCCCTAATATGGACTCTTGCAATAGATCAACTCCTGCATAGGATGGCAGAGGCCAGGATAGACACACAGGGCTATGCTGATGACCTAGTAGTCATTGTCCGGGGCTTCTGCCAAAACACGATCTCACACATGATGCAAAAAGCGTTAAAAATCGTTGGCGATTGGTGCAGAGAGAACGAATTATCGGTCAACACCGATAAGACCGTCCTCGTGCCATTTACCAACAAACGTCAACTAGGTGGACTAAAAATGCCAATTCTAAACCACAGGCAGATTCCCTTCTCCAAGGAAGTAAAGTATCTGGGAGTCACGCTCGACCAGACTCACCTGGAACAGCCACCTAGACAAAACAATTCAAAATGCTAAAAGTGCTTTGGGTATAAGCAGAAGACTGGCAGGGAAAAACTGGGGCCTTAACCCCAAGATCTCCCACTGGCTATACACTGCCATTGTGAGGCCGATAATCTCGTACGCCTCGGTGGTATGGTGCAACAAAGCCAACCAGAAAACTGTGATTACCAAACTACACAATATCCAAAGGACGGTGTGCCTCATGATAACTGGCGCAATGTCCTCCACTCCTGGAGCAGCTCTAGGTGCACTGCTGAACTTCCCGCACCTACACATTCACTTGCAACAGGTGGCGAAAGCCAGCGTGTACAGGCTATCTGCCCGAGAGAAGGTAAACTGGATTTCACAAGCACTAAGATCAGTTCTTGACTCAGTCAGTGAAAATCCAACCCTCAACATGGTATCAGACACCATGGTCCCACTCCTAAACTTTCGAAAACTTTTTACAGTTGAACCAGAGACGACAGGCTAAAAAGCCAACTGCAATGGGAGGCCGGTAACCTTAAATGGTATACTGATGGGTCCAAATTGGGACTTGACGTAGGCTGTGGTATATATGGAGAGCGACCAAACTTCGAAAGAAGTGTAAACTTAGGAAAATACGCCTCCATATTCCAAGCGGAGGTTTACGCCATTATCGAATGTGCGGATATCAGCCTCCAAAAGGACTACGCCAACCACCATATCTATATCCACTCGGATAGCAAAGCAGCTCTTATGGCACTAGCCTCGAATACCATTAATTCAAAGCTAGTGCAAAACTGCATATCACTACTGAATTCCCTGGGCGAAAAGAACAGGGTAATACTAAGATGGGTTCCCGGCCATGCAGGAATCGAGGGAAATGAAAAAGCCGACGAACTTGCTAGGACGGGAGCAAAGGGAACGTTATACGGCCCTGAACCTTGCTGTGGCGTACCAAAAAGCCTTGCATACCTAATGCTCAAACAAATGTGTTTAGAACAATCCGTCAACCACTGGAACAACACGCCAGGGTTGAATCATTCCAAAGCGCTTATTAAGGCTTACGACCGTAAAACGGCCCATGAGGCCTTATCGCTAAATAGGAACAATCTACGCATACTGGTAAGGGCGCTCACGGGTCATTGTGGCCTGAACAAACACATGTTGAACCTCAAGCTCAGAGACACAAAAATGTACAGGTTCTGCCAAAGGACAGAGAAAATATAAAAATAAAAATTGTCCTCGGTGACTAGGGAGGAGATTATAAAAGTAGCCCAATCACTTAAGCCCAAGTCGTCAACTGACATGTGGTATGTGTCTAGCCAATTACTAAAGTCATCAACGCCTGCACTAGCAGATTATCTTTGCGCTCTGTTTAATTCATGCATAGTAAAAGGCACCTTTCCGGACAAATTAAAATTGGCAAAAATTATACCTGTATTCAAAAAAGGGGGTCGTGATAACATATTAGATAACTATAGACCGATATCCATATTACCGGCCATTAGCAAAATTTTTGAAAAGGTAATATTGAACCGCATTACTAAATTTTTCGGCACTCACAAAATTATTAACAGTAAACAGTTTGGTTTTTGGGCAGGATTATCGACTGCTAATGCTACATCGAAACTACTGCATGAGTTATTTAATGGGTTGGATAGTTCAAAAACAGTTATTGGTCTATTTTGTGACCTATCAAAAGCATTTGACTGCGTTAACCACAATATTTTACTAAATAAATTAGAACACTATGGTATCAGAGACAAAGGGCTAAATCTAATTCAATCATACCTACAAAATATGTATCAAACGACAGAAATAAATGAAACAAGAAGCCAACCGATTCTGGTAACAAGTGGTGTACCTCAAGGTTCCATTCTAGGTCCATTTTTATTTTTAGTGTACACCATTGACTTTCCGGGATCTGTGTCATCCGAGATTGATGACATTACACTGTTTGCAGATGACACATCTCTTATCTTCTGTGACAAAAATAAGGAATCATTAATAAATAGAATTAGGTATACGATTGATCAACTCTTGATTTGGTTTAATGCTAATGAATTACGTCTAAATATTACAAAATCAAAAATAATTCCTTTTCGCTTAAGACCTGCCAATGTTGACTATTTAAAATGAATTACACGACTATTTTGAAATCGACATCACAGAAGATATAAAGTTTCTAGGATTAAGAATTAACAGTATATTACAATGGAATGGGCACATCCAACAATTAGCTAGTACAGAGGAATGCAAACATCTTGAGCTCTACAACTACATGCTCAGGTCACACGTATTGCATTTATTGAACACCAATGCACTGAAACCAAAAAAGGGATAGGCATATTTTATACCTGTGAGAATGACGGAGAGAGGTTGAGTTTACGCGTGACTGTAATGATTCTCGTCGAAGCCAGCCGTTTAACGGTACAGTCAGACGATTACATAACTAATAGATGCGTTTAGTGTTGAGTTGAATTGGGCTGTGATAATTTTTCAGTATATACGTGTTTGTCTCAGCGGCCCGTCATTTAGCGGTACAATCAGAAGAGTAACAAATAAATACGTTTTGTGTTGTATTTTGTCTTCGTGTTCTGTGTTGTGATCGTGCGTTCGACTGTGCTGAATCCCAGGAGGTACAGTAGGTAAATAACTTTATTTTCTATTATTTCTTGTCGTGATCGTCGTTTAATATGCCGTTAAAAACAAAATTGGGAAAGAAGACGCTGAAATTCCAGACAAGGGAATTAATATCAAATATTTACCATTTCATGAAAGATGAAGCGAAATTCGGAATAACAATTGAATTGCAAGCGGTCTTAAAAAGGCTTTCTGCTGCTAGTAAAATATCTATCGCGTCAATAAAAAGAGTTTTAGCCGAAAAGAAAAAAATATTAGATTCTGACCAGCCGATGTCATTTTCTACGCCAGGGAAAAAAAAGACTAACTGTCGTAAACCAAAGACGGGCTTGGATGATTTTGATAAAACGGCAATATGTCGGATTGTTTTAAACTTTCATTTAACAGATAATGTAATCCCAACTTTGAAAACTCTCCACCAGAAAGTTGTTTGTGATACTAATTTCAACGGAAGCCGGTGTAGCTTGGGAAGAATTTTAAGGGAAATTGGATTTAGATGGCAAAAGACAGAAAATAACCGAAAAGTTTTAATTGAAAGACATGACATTAAATTGCAGCGCATAAATTTTTTAGAATCAATTAAATATTTCCGCAATGAAAATAGATCAATTGTATATACTGATGAGACATATATCCATAGCAGCCATACTACTCCTAAATCATGGACATGTAGTCCGACAAAAGGCCTTAAAATGCCTATTTCCAAGGGTCAGCGTTTGATAGTAGTTCACGCTGGAGGTAGTGATGGGTTTGTACCCAATGCAATGCTGATATATAAATCTTCTCAAAAATGTGGTGATTATCACCACGACATGAACTTCAGTAATTATGAGAAATGGCTTAAAGAAAAACTTATTCCGAATTTAAATCCTAATTCTGTTGTAGTGATTGATAATGCCCCATACCACAACGTGCAATTAAACCCAGCACCAACGTCCAACTCTCGAAAAGCTGTTATGCAACAGTGGTTACGCGATAAAAATATTCCATTCAATGACGCCATGTTGAAGACATCGCTTTATGAGATTATTCAAATTAATAAACCCCGATTTAAAAAGTTTAAAGTTAACGCTTTATTAGAAGACAATGGTCACACAGTACTCCGATTACCACCATACCACCCTGACCTTAATCCCATAGAGGAAATATGGGCTCAGATAAAGGGATATGTAGCGAAAAAGAACGTTTCTTTTAAACTGGACGATGCTATGACACACGCCATAGATAAAATTGAAACAATGTCAACCAGAGACTCCCAATGTTGGACTAATGTTTGTCGTCATGTTATCGATATAGAAAACAAATATAGGCTAACCGAACCAGTGTTAGATAAAATTTTAGACAATCTATCATTTGTAGTAAATACGGGAAGTAGTGATGAAGAAATGAACGCAGTTAATTTAGATGAAAGTAGATCTGAAAACAGTGACAGTGATTTAGAAGGAATATATCCACTTCAATGAATAATACTATGTGTCTTACTGTGTACTGTAAAATTGAGGCACATATAATTATAATAATAGTTTGGACAGTGAAAGGTGATCGTATTGTGTTGTAAGCAGAGTCTATAAAAGTATTGTGTTTGAGATGTACTGTTATAATTGAGGCTCCTAATATAAAAGTGGTAATAGTTCGGAAAGTGAAACATGATTGTTTTGTGTTTTTGTGTCACAATCCTAATGTTATTTTCCACACCGTATATATCACACCGTATTATAAACCAAACTAATTATCGATATTACATCATGGACGGTTATGCATGTAATGCATGTGTTAATCGCTAATGAACATTTAAATTATAGTACAGTCATTCTCTAAAGCAATACTGTTAGGATGGCTAGTCGATTTTGTACGTCGAAATTAAGTTTTTTTTATTTTGTATTCATCACTTCAATATTTATTTATTTTTTTATTTTATTTGATTAAAAAAATTACACCGTTTGTAGTAACAAATGCTTGCGTCGCTCCTAACTAGGCATAGCCGATCTATTTTGAATATTTATATTTTATTGTGAAATTACTTGTTTTCTGCCTGCCTTTTTTCTTTCTGTTTCATGTCTTCAATTCACGGGGACATCGATGAAGTGAATACATGGACCGGGGACATGAAATATTTTTGAATTATTGATTATATATAAATTATGGACAATAATAGTACCAAAAAAGTGGTCACTGGTTTTCTTTGGCGGTTCTTTCCAGTGGAATCTTACTTGTAGAACTCGCCGGAAAAAATAGGAAAAAGTACAATTACTGTCTTTTGACGTTCAGTATGTGTATATTATGTATTTACATTGAATAAACATATTTGAAATTGAATTTGAATTTGTTAATTAGACTATAAAAGCTAATTTTAAATTTTCAATACATCATCACGATATCAAATATTCTGTCGTTGGCTGTACATGCCTTGGTTTTAAGGAAGACGGCGAAGTCCGTTACATATAGCGGCTCTAGTCTAGCACGAGGCCATTTGATTTTCTTTCTCATGTGCAGTTTTGACGAGGTTGTGTTTAATCTGTGTAAGCATTTTTAAGACTGTGGTCGAGAGCTCAAAAAGATTGCAGCGGAGTGTAAGCTATGTAGCTTGATATACTCTATTTAAAAAATCAGAAGTCTTTGTGGTTTTGCGGCAGCCAAATCAGTATACTTTGCGTATTTTAACTCATTAATGACTTATGGACTACTATTTTGGGGAAATACCGCAACCATTAAAAGAATCTTTCTTTTGCAAAAGAGAGCACTGCGCAGCATGTATCAGGTAACGACTAGGACCTCATGTAAAGAATATTTCAGCAAGGCAAGGGTAATGAATATGTATTCGTCGTTCATATACCACTGTTTAATGTATGCTAGACAGCACCTCGCAGAAACTGCAATTTATGCAGACATTCACTCGCATCATACTTTATGTGAAGTGATGAATACCTAAGGTGGATCAGAATACTTTCTTGATCACCTATCGCAGTGATCTATGCCCTGTTTGTAAGGAAACTTTCGAGCCACTCATTAGCTTTACCAGCAAGACCAAAAAGGTAAAGCTTTTTTATTAGGATTGCGTGAGGGACTGTATCAAAGGCTTTAGACAAGTCGAGGAAAATACCAAGATTTTTTTCTTTACATCGAGTTTTTGGCAATAAATTCTGTAACCGAACTTATGGCCTCGTTTGCTCCCGGATCTTGTCTAGAGCCATACTGATTGTTAGATAGTAAATTCGCAGATTCCAGGTGGTGCATTAGCCTAGTTTTGGCCACTTTTTCAATCACTTTTGATAGTACAACAGGGAAATCGGGCGATAATTGCTAATGTCTCCTTCGTCCCCAGATTTAAGTATTGAAGTGACTCTGGCATACTGCCCCACGTTTTTTTTGATCCCCATTTACTTCTTTAAAAACATCTTTATAATAATTTATTTAGGTTTTTTCGATTATCTCTTTGCATATATTACGATAGATCTTATAATGATTTTTTAACTGAATATCACTTGTGCTTTCTTTGCTTTTTTATGAAGTCTGTCACGTTTCTTAATACATGAAACTTATAATAATATATCGATGGTGGCTACGAAGGTGCGAATCCTTTTATATGTTTTCAAAGAACTGAGGAATACTCTGGATTCCAAAACACTAAAAACTGTATATTATGCTTTATGTGAATCGTTTATTACTTACGGCATATTTGGATGGGGTGGATGTGGTAAAACCCTGCTAAAGCCATTGCAAGTTGCGCAGAAATTTATAATAAATAATATTTTACGTAGACCATATCGCATTTGACAAATTATGTATCTCACCACAAACACACTTAAGTCGGCAACCTAGCGAAACTAACAAGGGAAGTACCGACAATCCGACGGAGCCGCGGCGGAGCCGTCCATGTGTATCTGGGCTTTTAGTTGCTTATAAAAAGTTTTAACAATGTAGGTAATATAGGTCTATTGTATGAGAATATTAAATAATATTATGAAGTGAATTGTAAGCATTGCTCAATAAAGCGAAAAATATTGGGCACTGTTTAATTACTTTTGTTAAGCGGTGCATTTCCTTTTTTGTAATTATTATAAGTAAAGTAGGAGTTTTTTATTGTATTTTATTTAGTATTTGTTAATAAAGGTGCGCCAAACAATAATGGCTGATCTGTCGGTGTGAATTATATAAAAAAACGGCCTCGTTTTAATTAGATTGTAGTTTTTGTCCACATTGCAAAATTTCACACAGTTTGTTGAAAAAGAAAATTGTACATATATGTATATTTTTTAAACAACCGCGCCACTGTTGTAAATATATTTTATTTTTGTATTTATTTTGTCGAATATGATTGAAACTGTTGAATAATTGAATAATTCCTCAATTTAATTTTTCTGCGGAGTTTCTGTCGTAGCTGTGGCGCCGATTTCTTTTATTTCTCTTTGTAAACATTTTTGAATTACACAGTACCTCCAAAATTATATGTTATTACCTTGTTTTAGAAATAAAAGGGATCTATCAAAAAGTTCTATTTTATTTTACACCCTAAACTTAAGAATCTAAAGCAAACCAAGGGCCTTTTGAGAGAATTTGATACGGGGCCCGCGCTGGCTTAATCCGGCACTGATGTTGAGTATATTTTAACCTTGAACTAACTACCAAAAAATATTTGACTTTGCTGTTATATATTATTTTGACAATGAATTGTACTTTTTGACCAGGTATTTTTATATTAAATCTTATATTACTTAACATATATTGCATATTAATGACTGTTTCTTTCTTTTCTCACATATAACTTTATTTATATTATTTAATCGAATTTTATATTATATTTATTGCCGATTATATAATGGAATAGCATTTTATTTATTATATTACCTTTTAATATTTTGTATTAATATTATTATTATTATTTTATAATTTTATTTATTTTGAAGACCACATTTTAGGGCAATTTAGTGTTATTAGCTTTTTACTAAAACTTGTACATTTGTAAGCAATCAAGCAAACTTAATTGTAATAATAGAGTCCTGTCCACCTAGAACGTGCTAAAACTTGAACGTACTAAAACTTACTTAGAAAGTACTAAAACTTGTACATATGTAAGCAATCAATCAAACTTGATTGTAATATTAGAGTCCTCTCCACCATAGAATGGTCCCAGTAGGGTAACAGAAACAAATAAGTAAAAGGTTAAGATTTTGCCATCCGGTTCCTGTTATTTTTTAAAACAAATCAATGTTTTATAGTACATAATTGATCCATAAATAAATTAAATAAATAAATAAATCCAAGTAGACATTGATCCAAATAGATGATGGTCGATGACCATCCAAGTAGATACCTATTAGGTGACGAAACAAAGTCCGTAATATTATAAGGGAATGTAAACTTACCGATACTGTTCATTTATACACTCAAAACGTATTAAAACTTATGAAACGGAAAGAAAGATAGATCCTAGATATAACACATTTTATCTGCCGTTTTGAACTACATTCGTTGAACTGAGCGGCAAACAAAATTCGAATTTTTAGCTGACAAATGACAAGATTTTGATCTGAAATTAAACCACATAATAGTAGCGAAAGGTAAGTTTAATAATAATAATAACATTAGTTATAATTAAACTACTAATAACTATCAGTAACCTTTGCAGAAACCAGCACCTTTTTTAATGAAGGGGTAGGTGGAATAAAGCACTAATAATATTGAACCGAACGACATAATATTAAAACACTATGGATCTTATACCTATATCGTATAACGTATAACCATTAAACTTATCTTATAGCTCATAACTATTAAACATATGGATCTTACACCGCACGAAATGTGTTCAAATTTATTCGGACGGTTCGAGAGGTAGTTTTTATAGACGATCGTTCATTTCGTATTCCGCTCTAACGCATTGCTCTATCTCATTCGCTTGAACTAATTTCAGTTTTAATTCACAAAGAAACGCAATCGGTCCCATTGATGCTGTGTCTGTAAACTATATATGTACATTCTTACAGCAAAACATCTCTGGACTACAAAATTTTATGAAAATTCCATAGAATATTCTGTCAAATTGCTATTACCTTGGTAAGTAGGCATATTTAATATAATATTACCAATTTATTAACTTAATATCCTTATTTTTAAAAACATTATATTTACATTTTCACAACGTCTTAACAAACCCCCTCCTGCTCATTATATTATTTCAACTAAGATACAATAAATGATTTATATCCGAAAATAAAATAAGTCAAACAAGTAACCACTGTTCGATAAAAACTAGGTTTCTGTCTTATAATTCATAATAAACACACACAATTAAATCTAGGTTTTTAGACAATTAGAATCATATCAGTAAATGCATTTGATTGTTCCGTATTGGCTGTTCATAGATAAATAAAAATTCACAAAAAGTAACTGAAAAATAAAAATGCATACATACAATAGAATATACTACCTACTGGAGATCCCATTATTCGATTTTATCTAAAAAAGTGTTCATGCTCCACCGATGCACCGTGTTCTGCTTGCCTAGAAGACGAAGAGTGCTCATCAAAGGTCTACCGCCGACCGTTGCTTTTCGGTTGTTTAATATCTTTCAATTGGCATTTGGCAGCAGTCATGTGATTTTTAAGATAAATTTTCCGACCAAATGCATGTTTGCATATTGTACAAACAAAGGGCTTAATTTTTCGGTGTATTATATTTATATGTCCGATTAACGACGACTTTTGGGTGAAAGCTCTGCTACATTCCGCACAACTATACTTAATTCTGAGATGGACTGAGTTTATATGCACCTTTAAATCTCCACGCCTTGCAAAACTGCGATTGCATTTGTCACACGCGAAAGGCATCAATTTCCGGTGGACATAATTGACATGTTGAATTAAATTACCTCTCTGAAAGAAAGCGCGTTTGCATTCCTTACATTCAAATTCCTTCATTTTTCTATGAACGCCATCGATGTGCCGTTTCAAGTGTATTTGATTTGGAAATTCTGTGTTGCATAAATCACACGTGAATACATTCATTTGCCGGTGAGCGAAATTTACATGCTGTAGTAAGCAGTTGCGAGAAGAAAAGACTTTCTTACACTGCTGACACGCATGCTTTAGTTTGCGATGGATCGATTGGACGTGTGTTTTCAAATTTTGTCTATATGGAAATGCCCTGTCACACTCTTCACACGTATGTTTCTTAAATTTCCCATGGACTGTATCGACATGCTCAATCAGCCGGAATTTACTACTCAATCCATAGTTACATTTGACACACATATATTTCTTCCCATTTGGCTTAACACAATCATGGCAAAATAGCACAATTTCCTTGTAATGCTTGCATGCTCCCATTGGCACGCTTCTGTCTAGATGGCAATCGCAGACAACGCATGTGAATTTATCAAATTTCGTTAACAATACTTTGACCTCTTTCGTCTCCTCAATGACATCTTCCTGTTCCTTGCTGACTGATTCGACAGGATCGCTTCCTTCGGGTTTTATGAAAGCCACTGCCTCTTCTTCAAATTCCAGAATATTTGCTTCCATATACGAAGAGTTTGGTTGTTCCTCTTTGAAGCAAATATCGCTTTCTGGTTTCAACGTTTCACTGTAGTTATTGTCAGAGCAACTTGGCATCCTGTCTTCGACATCGGACTCTAATTCTATCTTCACTTTAATGTCTGCATTATTTTCATCATTTTCCTGCCTTTCCATGGTGAATATTTATACTTTTTATTAAATATAGAGGTAAAATAAAGCGGAAAACTGCAGAAACTGTGACGATCTACACCGTAAACAGATGTAATTATTTTGACGTTTCTTGTTGAGTATTGCCACATATTGGAATAAAAAATTCAATATTTATACAAGTTGTTTTTACTGCAAGGGCTTTTTTTGAGTGGGTGAATCAAAACAACAAAATAAGCAACTTTTGAAAAAAAAGTAGAAAAAAAGATTTTTTTTGAAAATTAACGTTTTGGGTCCCATCAAACTTGCAGAAGGCAAATTTGCAGACGGCAATCTTGCAGACGGCATTCTTGCAGGCGGCAGTTTTGCAGAAGGCAATCTTGCAGAAGGCAGTTTTGCAAATGTCAAAATGACCTAACCTAACCTAACAGAAAAACTTAAAACATTTTTTTTAATGTTTAGTTTGATGTATAAAAGTCATCCACTACAAGGATGCCGGTAATTAATGTCACTTCGATTTTAGGGAAAGAAAAACCTAACCTAACCTAACCTAACAGAAAAACTTAAAAACTGTACTGAAGGTTGCCGCGTGCAAGGTTGCTTCCTGCAAGGTTGCCTCCTGCAAATCTGCCCTCAACAAATTTGGACCTGTCAAAAGTGACATTTGTGCAAAATTGCCGCATGCAAAACTGGCGCCCCCCAACGTTTTGTGTTTTTTAATAGCGTAAAAAGCTACGATCACGATGCGCTATCTAGCGGTAAGTAAAATGTCACTAATATTTTTTATTTAGCATATAATACCTACCGCTAGACGGCGCAGCACGTCAATTTTTTCTCAAACAGTCAACTTATTCAAACTTTCAAATTAAAAAAATTTAATAATTTGAACTTTCAAACAAAAGACTTTCCCTTTTACTGCATATAATTTCCTTTTTACTGCATAAATACTACATAGGTATGGAACCGCGACCGTATCTAGGGTTGGAACTCCTGAAAGACAATATATTTTGGTATTAAATAATAACATTACATCTAATATAGTATACAGAGAAGCTTTGAAGAATTAAAATAAACATAATTTATTCAATCATATTCATTTGAAATCCTATCATTTGAATCATAATCATTTATTCACTCATTTGAAATCCGGTAATATAGTCAATTTGGCATGCAAATACATACATACATATGCAGTAAAAATATAACCCTCCTTTTGGCAGTCAGGAAATAAATCATAGTACTCAGTACTAACCGAACCACACTCATAATTTCATCACAAGAAAAAATGTTTACAGTGAATATTAAAAACACATATATTTCTAAAATTATGCAATATTTTCTCACATTATTTTCTCATTCATATTATATATTACAATACAATATAACATTATTTTCTCATTCATATTATATATTACAATGTAGTGTTAATACTGTGCTTATATAATTTCTATATATTTTTACCTATTTTTCTACTTAAATTTATTGAATAGTTAAAGTTACAAAAAAAAAAATTTAGTTTTAATTGCATACATTTTTTTTAATCTTTTTATTTTTAGTTTTATTTTTTTGTAAAAACACATTGTTAAAGTAAATCGTTTGTTAGATTTAAAAAGTCTCTAAAAATTAGAATCAAATGCGTCAGTTCGCGCCAACAAACGAATGTTAACTCAGCACAGCCAGATACAGAACTTATAGGTCTAGTTGGTTGTGCGATTTCGCCTCATTTCGGATATGCTAGCACATTTATATGCATAGAGCTATGTTTTTTCTCTATACTAATGTTTATTTTTAACGATTCTGATATAATAGTAGGTATGTATGTCGGTGTCTTTTTGTTTTGAACATTACTTTATAAAATAAAATAAATAAAAATTTGCCTTCAGATACAAATAAGTTGACTCAACAAACCCTTTGCTCGTAAATCATGTGACAGAGAGAGAGAGAGAGGGAGAGAGAGAAAGAGAGAGAGCGCGCGCCAATATTCTTCGCGGCAGCTCTCACACTTAAAAAACTACTACTGGCCGGCTTTCAGTAGTGGTTTTGAAGTGGTCATTTTCGAGCGCGAAAGGCACATCTAGGGGATCATATATCAATGGAATCAACATGTAGTTTCAAACTGCGCTTTAATGAGGAATCCGCATGATCGCACCTCGTACACGCGAATTTCTTTAAAGTCGAGTGAAAGCCAATCAGATGTCTTGATAAAATTCAACATTACGAACTCTTTTGAGAGAATTTCTTTGCTTAATCCAGACAAACGTCTTGGCAAGTTAATGGTTAAATCTAATGGTTTTCAATGTTTGTCGAAAATAAGCTAAAAATATAGTCACGAGGAGGCAATAAGCTTGGGAAACATGAAAGAAAAGTTAATTTTCATCCCATCTATTCGAAAAGGACGACTTGGTTCGCCTTTAAGTGCGCCCAAAAGTGGTGTTTTCTATAAGAAACTTTATAAGTGCGCCGATTTATCTTTGCGGCGCACTTTTTGAATTTGGAACATCTTAGTCTGCAGCGACGAAGAATATTGTTTGAATAAAGACTGGCTGGTACGACTAGGGTTGCCATACGTCAGGATTTGTTTTTAGGCTCTTGTCAGGATTGCGACCGGATTTCGGAAGTGTCAGGAATTTTCAATTTTTTAATAAAGTACAGCAGATTTTTTATATATTTTTTTATTAGAAAGTTCTACAAAGGGTAATGTAATTACTAATTTGAGTAAATTCCCTCCCTCCTCAGATGCACGTCCCTCCTCAGATGCACGTAGACGTACGCGTCTTGTTCCTCGCCACCCGCGCCGCTACCGCCGCCAGCTAGGTATTTCGAGGTGTTTACTAATTTCATGATACCTAAAGACACACAGTAAATGGCTAATTTTATCTCTATTGACACCCGTGATAATAAATTAATTTGATTTAATAAGGATTCTTATTTTATTGCTTATAATGTCTTTAAAAACTGCCTACTTATTTTCCTTATTTTTTGGAGAGAAAAAAGCAGTTTTTTAGCTTAAATATATATATTGGCTATATGCTGTCGCCAACTTTTTAATAGATCTCTTTGAGGTCGAAGATTTTTCTGATATATTGATTTTACACATATCAAACCGTTTAGTCAGCACACACCGATAAACCAACTCACCAGATCATTTTCTCCGACTTAATTTACAAATATCGTGATTTCGTATTGAAAACCAATATTTATCGCAATAAAATGTAGACTATAGCACTCGTCGATAATAAAGCTTTCTATTAGAGAAAAAAAAATTGAAATCGGATAAGTAGTTTCGGAGATTACCCCTTACATACAAACTTACAAACATAAAAATTTACAATACATACATTACTTCTTTATAATATTAGTAGGTATAGATTGATGATATTGATCCGCCACTGACGATAAAAGATACTGGGAAATAAAATAATGACTCATCATGAAGATGAGATACGTGGAATTTTATCGGAAATTTTAAATTGATGCACAATAAACTATCTGGGTAGGCTAGGTATCTGCCCAAATACAATTATTTGCGGAATTGGGTTTGCGTTAACGAAAATGGGCCCTATTGCGTATCTTTGCGAACTACAACAGGAACTTAGTTCAACCGAACGAGACGGAGCAATACGTTAGAACGGAATATGAAATATTTTATCGTCGATTTCCCGCACTAAAACTACTCGTCGAACTTATAGACGCCCGAATAAGTTTGATCACATTTCCTGCGGTGTTAAATTTAGCTGCGGTGGGTAGTTTTAATGCGGAATAGTGACCCGTTCATTTCGCATTCCGCTCTAGCGTATTGCCCTGTCGAGCCCATTGGCTCTAGTATAAGTTCGATAGGTAGTTTTTATCGACGATCGTTCGTTTAATATTCCGCTCTAAAGGCTCCTCAAAGGCTTCACAATGGCCCGTGATCGGCGATTAAAAAAGTGACCATCATCGCCGCAATCGTGGGTAGCTCTCTACACAATCGTGACTGTTCATTTACTCAACTATCGTCCGTTGAAGGTGGACGTCGAAGTGGTAGCGGCTGCTGCTATCTATTGCTCAGTACATATAATCATTATCGTCAAAGCATCGTAATAGGTCCATATTGGTTTGTAGATTTCAAATTCCCCAGCGCCAGATTTACGAGATGCAATGACTTTTTTGTGGTTTAATCGAAAAGACGACAAGAGAATTTCCTGTTTCTTTTTTATTTCAGCTAAAAATATTCCCATAGCATTGGCAATGCAGAGCCATGCATCATTAACCTGTAATAAAAACGTAATCAATAAGTATACATTAGGTACCTACTTATTAATAATTGTTACGTAATTCAATTCAATTCAAGCTACAATGCAATTTAGAATTACAGAATTGGCAGAATAACAGAAACAGGGAACAGAATCGGTCGCCGATATTTATGATTATTATTTTTTTTTTCAAAATAATCTATTTATACTACTGTTATACAGTCGTGTCTGTGCATTGAAGGTATTTTGATAAAAAGGCATTGTATTTGGCTAATTAATCATTGCTTATTTAGGTTATTACATAATATGTTATTTTTAGGTAATTATATGTTATAAACGATTTGAACAAAATACATATAATTACTTACTTAGTTTTATTTTATCGTTTATGTTGTGGATTCCAAATGCAAGGCTCATTTTGGTAAAGTTCAATAAATTTAAAAGTTTCTGTGTTCGTCCACCCATCCATTATCGTCGCGTAAACTGAATGATGGGCGATTGTGTGTACACGCGCGCTATCATCGGCACGCATTCCTTTGATGTACCGACAATTAACCGATTACTCACGATTACAGGCGATGATGGCCGCTCACAAACGATTATACTCTCTACATAATCGTGCGTGCCTGTACTCGGTCATCATGGGCCGTTGTGAAGAGGGGCCTTAACGTATTGCTCTATCTCCTTCGCTTGAACTAATTTCAGTTTTAGTTCACAAAGAAACACAATCGGGCCCATATCGGGCCCATATTTCGGCAATATAGGCAATCGGCCATATAGGGCAATTTCAAAAACATATTTTGGCCCATAATAGGGCAATCGGCCTCATATTTCGTAAATAAATAAATTACATACCTTTTGGGCTCGATTTCGATTCTTCGCGAACTAAAATCGGAAATAAGTTCATGCGAACGAGACAGGGCAATACGGTAGAGCGGAATGTAAAATGAACGGTTGCCACTTTTTCGCATTAAAACTATCCACCAAAGATATAGCATCTGAATCTAACGCCGCTCGAAATATGTTCAAATTTATTCGAACGTGTATAAGTTCAACAAGTAGTTTTATCGACGATCGTTCGTTTCATATTCCGCTCTAACGTATTGCTCGATCTCGTTCGCTTGAACTAATTTCAGTTTTAGTTCACAAAGAAACGCAATCGGGCCCAATATATCGCACCATCGCGTGCATCGGTGGAACAAGTGCACAACTGTCAAAAATTCGAAAACTGACTTAAGTATGCCAACATGCTTTGAAAATACCGTTTTACCTGGTGGCACAAAGGCACCTATGAAATGTATTTTACTTACGCCAGAGGGCAACAGTGCCTTTGTCTTATTGGCGCCTTAAGGAGCAAACATATTATCGGACGCGTCCATAAGTCGCGGCTAATGGACGCGACTGAAAGGTTATCTGTGTAATGAATTTCTATTGAGCCGTGCACATTATCGGACGTAAGTCGCGGACGTGACCTTGAGGCTCCGGACGTCCGATAGAGATATGCAAGCCGCGTCCCGAACGACTGTGCATACTGTTTAGTCGCGTCCATAAGCCGCGGCTTACGGACGCGTCCGATAATATGATTGCCCCTTTATTGAGACTACTTGGAGCGACAAAATCTCATTGGTCAGTTGCGCCGCGTCTGTGGGTGAAGTTAGTTGTCAGCTGGGGCGTCAAAGCCGTAAAGTTAAATATGCCCTTTAATGTTTTTCGTTTCTGATAGGACAAAGTCATATTGAGTACACTTACGTCTATTCTGTGATCACATATTTGGAAGATTAAAGCCGTTCAAAGAGTTGTGACTTTGTCTTTCTAATATGATTGAAATTTCGTAGTCTTAAAAACCCTAATGTGACTTTGTCTGTCCATTTTATTTTAAATTTCGTTTTCATATAAACAAATGTGACTGTTATTTCAATTGTTTTCTTATTTAAATTGATGTCATTACAATTAGGACTTTATTATATCAAATTAGTTGTATATGGATATTTTTAAATAAATTAATTATAACTTCAGTAATTTGTCTATCGGCATTTATTGATTATAATTGTATAGTAATACTGCCTAACCGCTGCGCCATTCCAAATATCCTTAGACTAAATAACTATAATTAACGGCATATACTTATCATTATCGTGAGACCATAAGGTGGCGTTCGGCGTTACTTAATTATTTGTTGCTAAGTACCTACTTATTTCTAATGGTGACAACTTGACGAAATTTAAACAATACGTGATTATATTTGTGTAATTAAAATTTATTTCTGATATTTTTTAGTCTTTATCAAAAACATAATGAAATTTTTCAGATAAAAATGGATTTTTATGGATTTCGGAAATCCATCCCGAAGTACATTTTTTTTAATGATGGTTAATATGAAAAAAAAACGATAGGCGGGCAAAAGCAATCGATCATCCTGGAATCGATAACTACTCTAAAAAAAACTTTTGTGGACGAGGATGAGTGCCAAAAGACAATGTGCCTTTTAAATATAAATTCATTAATGGATTCTTTGGCAAGAACAATGGTTGAGACATGGATAGATAATAATCACTTCGATAATCAGGATCCTAAATTGGTGGAAAACAAGTTTTTTCAGTTTGTAAATAATATCGTGGATTTAATATCTAAAGTATATACCTATCCAGCTTGTTTCGTTAACAGCATATCGTGAGTCTATCTAAATCGCTTTAGATACATAGCTCTTCTTCTCCACAATTGTGTATACATTCATGCCATCGACATAAAGGAGTTAGTATTTTGAAAACACGTCACGAAATCCTGAATGTACAAAGTGAAATTCTAGGGTCCAAAATAAGAGTCTTGAGGAAAGCTGAAATGAACCATTACGAAGTTTGAACGGTGTCCACCGACAACAACAGTGGTGCCTTATTCGGAGCTTGATAATAATTGCAATATTGATCACGATTTTTTAAAATAAAAAACTTTGTTCAAAATTTATAAGGCTTTCGAGACACACTTTAGTAATATATGCGGAGCAGAAGTCCTGCACTACATTCTAGGTATACTCGTTTACCGCAGCGAATGACCGAATAAAAAGCGGTTGTGTCCCCCAAGACTTTCCCGGCAAGTACACAAGACCCTCTCGGGTCACCTCTTTCCCACGCTACACCCCCCCCCCCTCGAGGGCCTTCCCACCGCCACTCGCTGCGTCAATACTGCCTAACCGCTGCGCCATTCCAAATAACCTTAGACTAAATAACTATCATTAACGGCAAATACTTATCATTATCGTGAGACCACAAGGTGGTGTTCGGCGTTACTTACTTATTTGTGGCTAAGTACCTACTTATTTCTAATGGTGACAACTTGACGAAATTTAAACATTATTTGTGTCGCTTGTAATATCAACCAAATATATATATCAACTTGTAGATATCAACTTGTAATATCAGCCAGGCCCAACAAGGCATTTGTGTAAGCCCCAAACTAAAAGTCTCTAAGTCTATTTTTT
Organism: Micropterix aruncella; assembly: GCA_944548615.1. NCBI lineage: Eukaryota > Metazoa > Arthropoda > Insecta > Lepidoptera > Micropterigidae > Micropterix > Micropterix aruncella. The sequence continues at coordinate 13,194,776 of OX155974.1, read as the reverse complement.
CGATAGTGAAGAATGACGAGCGCGCGGTGGACCGATTTCAAGCATAATATTTTCTACTCCTGCCATGACCAAATGATGCCTGCATGCCAAATTTCAGCTCAATCAGATGAAGCGTTTGGGCGCTATCGTCGAGGAATACACACACATACACACACACACACTCACAGACACACCTCAATCTCGAAATAGTCTTAATCGTCTCGGGAGGGATCTGCCTTCGTCCCCGATTTTTTTTTATCTCGTTCACATCTCTTCTCTTCCAGGAAAGTAAAAAAACATTACAAGAATCGCTACAAATGGTAGGACATATTTTTTAATGAAATAACACTAGCCGAAACCCGAAATCGACGGTCACTTTACTGACGGTAATGTTTGAAGAATAAACGTAAACATATTTCTTAATTGTGTACAAATAATATTTATTTAGATTAATTCGATTAAGTTGTGGTGCCTCGCTCATTTGATCTACCTACGATCAAGAATGTCACTAAAGTCTTGGAGAAAATGGACAGCAACAATCGAAGAGCGACGCATACGTGATATGACGTGTGAAGGAAACAAAAAGTTTCGCGCCAATTCAGCTTACTTTTGCAACTATACGCTAGGTGGCGGTGAAATGATTGAAATAGTTGAAATTTATTTTTAACTATTTATATTGAGCAAAAAAAACGGTTGTATCACCCCTAGACTTTCCCGGCAAGCAAACAATCCCCTCGCGCGCAAGAACCCCTAAACTCCCCCACCCCCCTCCGACCCCTACCCCAATCTTCCCTCTTTTACTCCCCCTTCTCTCCCCAAATCCCCTCTTCCTACCCTCCCCCTCTCTCTCTCCCTTCTTTCTCAACCCCTCAACTCACCCACCTTCAAGTACCCCCTCTTCCCGCCCACCCTTCGCCCCTTCCCCACCTTAACCCCCTCCCCGCCCTACCTATTACGCGGAAATCCAGCAGATGGCACTATCATTTTTTATTTTCTCTTTTTTTGCTCCTAATAACATATTTACAGACCGAGAGCTTTTTTTAGACACCTCAGCCAAATTTTTAAACCTAGCCGTTCTCTCAATTTAGCGGTTACTGGCAAAACATGTTTATTCTTTATTTTTATCTTTTTATGACTTTTTATTTTTCTCTTTTGATGACACATCTTTTTTTAAATTTATCATTCTAATTTGTACGCCTAGCCGTTCTCATAATATGGCGGTCACAGGAAAAACACGTTTCAAATTAATATATAGATTTTTAATATTTACCAGGAAAGGAACTATAACGCATATTTCGTATATTTAAACTGTATGCTTGTTCTGATTAAATCGTTAACGATATAGAGAAAATAGTCATCGGTAATGCCTCTTTATTACATTGATTGTATGCGCCATCGCGGCCTTCTGTCTTCAGTTCCACAAAAAAATGTATTTTTTTTAACATGTAAACTAATGAAGAGTGGATGTGTGATTAGTAATTATCGTTATGTCGAAAAGAGTAATATACTCACATTAGTGTGAAAACTTTTTAATTTGATAGAGTGAAAGGGAAATTCAAAATTTGGTCAAAGTATATAAGTTTCTCAAATATATATGTGCATATATATTCAATTGGAATAAAAGTATATAAAAAAGCTTGTGTAACTATACCCTGGTCGTTTTTTTTTCTATAAGTCGTTAGAATGTATAAAACCTTACGACAATATGGCCCCAATAATTTAGGCCTTCCTAACATTTCATAGAAACAAAGTTATTAAAAAACAAGAGTACACAGCTCTCACGGATGTCATTTATTTTTATCTTGTGACGTTTAAAATAATAGTATATGGTATTTATTATAGTTTTGAATTCTATCGAAGTAAATTTTAAAGTATGAGAACGTCAATTGCTAAATTTTCGTATGACGAGCGCGGCAAATAGATTCACCGCGCCGCGTAACTATCGTACGTTTACGAAACACTAAAATTAACGAAGTTAACGCTATTATAACGGAAAATAGAATAAAGTAAACTATGACCGGTAACTCTAAATTAAAGAAGAGCAGAGACCTGATCCCGAGGGTCGGCTCCGTAATTAGAAATCGGAAACAATCAGCTCAGTATTAAGTTGAATTTATTAATGCAGTTTTTCATGTTAAGAAAGATAATTTAAAAAAATACGTGTGGCACTCGGGGACTGCCGCGGTAAAGCTATTGAATAGCATTTTTAACAACTTATGCAATTATAATTTTTCATTTATTTTATTTATTTTATTTTTTCTGATATCAGATAACTGCGCTCTATCGGAAAACGTTGAAATTATTCAGAATCATTTGCGGCTGCGGAAGCAAATGATTCGGAATAATAATTTAGACATCTTCCGATAGAGCGCCGAGCACGAATTTTTTATTCGATAAAGCAAAAAAACCGGATTATTCGAAAAAAATCGTAGATAAAAAGATAGATAATTCAATTATGTTTAAAATGGTGCAGATTTCATAATAATACGCCAGATAGTATTTGCGTAGTAGTCGTTTTTGTGTTCGGGTAGACCTAATTTCACAAATTAATTACACTATGTAATATAAACAATATCTAAAATATTCAAAGCTAAGAATATTAGGAAAATGTTCTTGTTTAACATATATTTTTTTCGAAACGTAAGCAGTTCTCGTTTAGACGTAATTATCAGTTTAAAATCATTAATTTTCGTTAAGAAATTTCTTCATTCGGTCGCCGCGCTGGCCTAGGCCCGCGATAAAAGCTATGCAATAGCTTAAAAAAAAGATAAAAAATACGTGTGGCACTCGGGGACTGCCGCGGTAAAGCTATTGCATAGCATTTTTAACAACTTATGCAATTATAATTATTTATTTATTTTATTTATTTTATTTTTTCTGATATCAGATAACTGCGCTCTATCGGAAAATGTTGAAATTATTCCGAACTTCCGATAGAGCGCCGCGCACGAATTTTTTATTCGATAAAGCAAAAAAAAACGGATTATTCGAAAAAAATCGTAGATAAAAAGATAGATAATTAAGTTATCTTTAAAATGGTGCAAGTTTCATAATAATACGCCAGATAGTATTTGCGTAGTAGTCGTTTTTGTGTTCGGTTAGACCTAATTTCACAAATTAATTACACTATGTAATATAAACAAAATCTAAAATATTCAAAGCTCAGAATATTAGGAAAATGATCTTGTTTAACATATATTTTTTTCGAATCGTAAGCAGTACTCGTTTAGACGTAATTATCAGTTTAAAATCATTAATTTTCGTTAAGAAATTTCTTCATTCGGTCGCTGCGCTGGCCTAGGCCCGCGATAAAAGCTATGCAATAGCTTAAAAAATATAAAAGATAAAATACAAAAACGTTTAAAAGATAAAAGTATAAAAGTTGAAATAAAGAAACGTTGACAGGATAAAAGTATGGAAGTCAAAAATAAAAAAACGTTGTCGATCCAGGAGGAACACGTGGGAACGAGGGGATAACCCCGCGAGTACTCCCAGTCCGGGCACCGCGCCTGCGAGGCCTCCGTCGGCTTCGACTCCTCGGACGTCTGTGGCTTCCCTCGTCTTCAGCCGCACCGCTTGGCCCGGAAGACACTTGACGCCGGGGATCTGCAGAAGTTCCCGGAACCTGGGGTTCGACGCCCGCCAAATCTTGCCGCAGTGCTCGCCCTATACCGCCTCCCCTGAGGTCGCCTTCGGGTATTCAGACGCCGGAGATGGGTCGTCTTCCAGGGATACAGACGCCGGAGATTGGTCGCCTTAAAGATCCAGACGCCGGAGATGGTCGCCTTCAAGAGATCCCTGCACAGATCACAATATTCGGGTTAGGAAACACTCAGCGCGGCCAGGGGATATGACAGATTGGACCAAGGAGAACTGAGGGCAGCGGCGCCCCCTGTCAGTGGTCCGATCTTCCCGGCTGGCACTCTCCCTATCGCTAATCGGGAACCCATAGCGGGTTTCCCCTAACCCTCAAGCATTAAACAGGACTCACCGAGTTATCCGTAACACTGGTTCGATGAATATTTCCTCGGGATCTCTTGATTATTTGAAGTGGTTTGCTTGAAGGCCGGAAAACAAATGACCCTTTTATAATCTGCGAGGTAATCCGCGGGTCAACGAACTTCGTTTTCCCGTTCAAAAACTGGAGATGAAATTCTATTGCGAACTAATAAATTCGTAACTATTCCCATTAAATTTCCTGAATTATGTTGTATTATATTCTATATTTCAATTATTTTTAAGAACCAAATATTTTACAGTCTAAAATAATAAAATTTAAATCAACCGAATATTTCTTTTATTTATCAATATTATAATATAACATAATGCCGAATTTATTTGATATTATTCTATTTATGTAATAATCCGTTCCCAATCGGACCGTTAAATGATCGCACGATCGATAACGGGTCAATACATCGCTCACTCGATGTCCAACCCTACGCTGCTCGCGCGCTGACTGAGCTGTCAACAGATCGCGGATCAAAGAGCGTATTGATTCTATTAGGATTCACTAACGGGGGCGGTTGTGTTTCCGTTATTACGGGTGTCCTCGTGTCTCCGTGTGTTTCCTGCTCTGTGAATTGTCTTATGTGATAATCGTTCTTTGTTTTGTCTGTGATTACGTGTGGCCGCAACCTCTGGGTTCTGCCGAAACAACTTCCTACACATATCGTAAGTTTTTCGCCATTTTTACCGAGGCCGGAACTCGATAGGGTAGTTAGTTCGTTTTATTTTCTTTTTTCTATTTTTTTTTGTGCGTGTTTGTGTGTTTGTTATTTCATTCCAAATGTTATTGCCGTAGTTGAACCGGAATGGAGCTAGGCGGGGGGGAGTCAGCGGCAGTACAGCCGCTGGCTCCAACCCTTTTAAGTACCTACCAGCTGGAATCAACTGTGGCGGCAAACGTGGAGGTTCGCTCTTCAGGCGCCCTCGATCCTAAACCAACTCAACATAACATCAATAAGGTCTCTAACCTATACGGGGAGGGTTCGCTGGGGCCCTTCCTTGTATACATCCAATATCAGCCAATTCAAATGGTTGAGGGAGACATTTCTCCTAACCTTAATATTTTCCCCCTCTCGGTAGGAAAACTTATCTCAAAAAACAAAGTGCCAAATGTAACATCCATCAAAAAAACCGGTCGAAACCGTATAGAAGTTTCACTGAAGTCAGGCAGTTCAGCCAACTTTTTGGTGAACGCTGAGTTCCTGAAAGAGAAATCTTACCATGCGTTCATCCCCTCCTTTGCGACAGTGCGTCTTGGCCTCGTTAGAGGGCTAGACAACGACTTATCGGACGATGAAATATTGCAGGCCATCAACGCCTCAAATTCTTGTGTGGCCAAAAATATTAGAAGATTGAATTTCCGCTCGACGGATCCCAATGGCACGGTAGTATGGAAGCCATCCAGAACCGTTGTAATAACCTTCGAGGGCCAGAAACTTCCTGAACGAGTGCTTATCTTTTATAACTCCTTACCAGTCGAGGTATACTCGCTTCCGGTCATGCAGTGCCGCACGTGTTGTCGATTTGGACACTCGAGCAAAACCTGCAGAGCTAAATCCCCACGATGTTTCCGCTGCGGTGAAGACCACACGGAAAATAGCTGCAAAAGCCAAATTATTTCTTGCATTAACTGCCGAGGCGACCATAGGGCCAGTGATTTTTCCTGTCCCGAGTACATGAGACAGAAGGCCATTAAACAGATAATGGCCAAGGACGGAATCTCCTTTCACGATGCATCCTCCAAATTCCCCATCATCAAACGTAGCTCCTACGCGACCGTCACGGCAACCGACCCCCCGAAGTCACTCTATCCAGTCTTGGATACGCCAACCCGCCGCCCCAGAGTGGTAGTGGTCAACGACCCACCTCGCTCGGGAAAATCAAAGGGTAAAATTACCAAAAAAAGGAAAATTTCTTCTCCTTCTGCCCTCTTTTCGCAGCCCGATCATGATCCAACGCGGGATATCAGATGGGATTATTTTCCCCATACGAAGGTAAATGGTACCAGCCTCAATGCCAATAGGCAACCGAACGACTCTACCCTCGAGGAAATCGTTAGGCTCTTACGTCAACTCTTTGGAAAACAGAAGGTCAATACCAATTCTGCAGCCTCATCCTGCAGTGACACAACGTCATTGAAGACGGTGACAGATTTGCAGTCGGTGAACTCCCTCCTTGGCGGAAATTCATCCGGCGCTTTTCCTCATTAAACGTAACAGTCACTTCTTTTCAAGCCATTCTTCCCCTCTTTTCTCATTTGCCTTCTTTTGTTATACATACATATACATATATATATATATATATATATATTTATATATACATATATATATATATATACATTACACATTAATTAAAAAAAAAAAAAAAACCTAAACATCAACATGCTCAATATATTGCAGTGGAACGGTAGGAGTATCATTCCTAAAAAAGCGGAACTGATCCATCTGCTGCAACATCACAGTATTGACGTTGCAGCGATCTCAGAATCCTGGCTCTTCCCACATAGTTCATTCCGTATCCCAGGTTACTCATGTCTTCGCGACGATCGCGCAGACGGCAAAGGAGGAGCTCTCCTCCTAGTCAGCAGGTCGCTGAGTATTTCTCCCCTCCCCCTCCTTCCCCCTTCCGACAACTCTCAGATCGTGGGTGGCCAGATTAAAGATCTCGTTTTCATCTCCACCTATATCCCTCCTAGAACCGTCATCTCAGATGTCCAATGGTCACATTCTCTTGGTAGACTGTCAGGAAAAGTCTTTCTCCTAGGTGATTTTAATGCGCATTCGCCCGTATGGGGCTGTGCCTACTCTGATCGCCAGGGAGAAGCACTTCTTAACTGCGCGGACAGAATGTCTCTTGGCATCATGAACAATGGCTCCCCCACTCTAGTCTCCCTCCCTTCAGATCGCCCATCAGCCCCGGATGTATCCCTATGCTCTCCTTCTCTTCTACTTGACAGCACCTGGTGTGTCCTCGAGGACTCAATGGGCAGCGACCACCTTCCCATCCTGATCGAGGTTTGTGGCACCCAGCTGGATAGGGCCACTGACAAGCGTCGTCCCCTGTTCAAGCCTGATCGTTCTCCGGGCAGTCGGGCCAAATATACTTCGGCCCTAGACACTGCGGCTTCAGAACTTCCCCCAATAACCCCCTCCTCTTTGGAAGAGTGCTACTCCGCCTTAGTATCTTGTCTGACTACCGCCGCCGATAAGTGTTTCAGAAGACAGGCAGAAAACTCCTTGGTGCGCTCCTCGCCTCCATGGTGGGACGATGACTGTACCCTGATCGTTTCAAAGCGTAAATCAGCCCTCTCGTCCTACCTCAAGGAAATGTCCACCAAGAACTGGGATATTTACCACAAAGTCGCAAAAGACTGCAAGAAGCTCCTCAAGTTTAAAAAAAGAAATGGCTGGAAACAGTTCTGCGCTAACCTCTCCCCGGATACACCCAGTTCCACAGTTTGGACCATGGTGAAAAGGTTCCGTCGCGGATTGAATCCGCCTATTTCTACCACACTTAAGGAGGCGGTACTAGAACAATTCGCTGACAACTTGGCACCTTCCACCTGTCCCAACCGTGATGAAATCAATATCACGCAGTTCGATCAGCTTCGTTCCCCAAGTGCCCACCAGTGGCTAATCTCACCATTCAGCTCGGCAGAACTATTAGCGGTTCTCCACCGCTTGAAGGATTCCTCACCAGGGGAGGACTTTATCCCTTACTCCTTTATCACTTCTTCTCCTCCCCCGATCCAATCCTACTTCCTAAATTTACTAAACGGGTTCTTTGAGACAGGAACTCCTCCCACCGCTTGGAGATCGCAGATTGTCATACCGATCCCAAAATCCGGTCGAGACAATGATAACCCTAAAAATTTTCGCCCCATTGCATTATCCTCATCCCTTTGTAAAATTGCGGAACATTTAATAAAAAACAGGCTAGAATGGTTCTTCGAATCAAGATTCCAGCTGTCCAAGACTCAGTTCGGTTTCCGTAGGGGCCTTGGAACCCTCGACAACATCTCCATCCTCACAACGGACATACGGCTCTCCTTCCATAGGAGGGAATTTCTTGTCGCAGCATTCCTGGATGTCCAGGCGGCGTATGACAATGTCTTGATCCCCCTCCTCGGGAGGAGACTTGTCAGTCTAGGGGTTCCTCAAAAACTTTGCTCCTTCATCTGCCGTCTCCTATCGGACCGTACTATAAACATTCCCTCCCTGTCTGATTGCATTTCAAGGTCAGTCTTTAAGGGTCTGCCCCAGGGTAGCGTGCTGTCCCCCATCCTATACAATCTTTATACGAGGGGGTTGGAGAATGCTGTTCTGGATCACTGCAGGATATTGCAATACGCAGATGACGTTGTATTATACCACTCCTCACCCAACCTCTCGGCCTCCTTGCAGAGGATATCAGAAGCGCTTGAGGCACTAAACATATACCTTCACAACTCAGGACTAGCTATCTCCCCCTCCAAGAGTAGCGCCGTTATCTTCACTCGGAGAAATATTCCCCCAGTAGTGAATATAACATTCAATAATACCCTAATTCCCATCAAGGCGCAAGCCAAATTCCTTGGGGTTATCCTAGACACCAAACTACTATGGAGGGGATACATCGAGCAGGTCGTTTCCAGCGGGGAAAAGTCACTGAATGTTCTTCGGGCAGTCAGTGGAGTGTGGTGGGGGTCACATCCCTTCACAGTTAAGCTCCTCCACAACTGTCTCATTCGTTCTCACATCGACTATGCTGCCTTTATCTGCTACCCTATGAGCTTGAAAATGCAAAGGAAACTAAGCACCCTTCAATTTAAAGGCCTCCGATGCACCATTGGCGCCATGGGAAGCTCTCCCACTAATGCCCTACTAGCCGAGTCTTGTGAACCTCCAGTCAACCTCCGATGTCAACTACTAGCAGATAGATTTTATATTAAACGCCTTCAGCTCGTCAATCACCCTCTTATTCCTAAAATCACCCTTCTCTCCGAATTGCTGAGAAACACTCCAAATAACAAAGCCCCCGCCCTCTGCGTTAGTCATAGGAAACTATACCGCCTCAAGGACATCATTCACAGGAATGCTCTCCTCCCAGACTTCCATCTCCCCTTCGAAGACAGACTTACCACCCCGGACATCTTCTCTCAAACCGTCTTGTCGAAATGTCCAGTAGGGCAGCCCCCATCACCTCTAAACAATGCCGTATTTTTGGACCTCGTAGCATCCAGGTTCCCTGGCTGGGACCTCATATTTACAGACGGTTCCAAGACAGAAGCTGGGGGGTACGTGGGGGTGGGAATTTTCCACCACAACCGCAGAGTTCCCATCGCTTATAAATTACACAGCAAAGCATCAATCTACACCGCTGAAAGTGTTGCCCTCCTGAAAGCCCTCGAGTACATCCTGACTAACCATATTTCCCCATGTGCCATTTTTAGCGACTCCCTAAGTCTGGTAGAGAAATTAAATAATCCGGCCATCTCACATCGCCCTTCTCATCTGGAAAACCAGATCCGATCCCTGTTCCGCACTGTCAGAAAGAGAGGGGATGAAGTAGTACTCACGTGGATTCCAGGCCACTCAGGAATAGCCGGTAACGAATCGGCGGATATGTTGGCTAATGAGGCCCGCTCCAGGGGAGCCCTCCTCCGTATCAAAATCCCTGCGTCGGACATCCTCCCCCAAATAGAAGAAGAAACGAAGGACTGCTGGAAGAAGAGTTATCTTTCTTCTTGCAAGTCTAAAGGTCAACATTATTTTCTTATAAATCCCCACCTTCACAACAAACCTTGGTATTATAAAAAACCTTTCAGGCGGAAAGAGATCTCCACAATTTGCAGAATGCGCATAGGCCACTGCTCAACGCCCGCACACCTATATCGTATAAAAGTAATTCCGTCCCCACAGTGTGATTGTGGATTTGATATCTGCACCGTGGATCACCTCTTCTTTAATTGCCCTCTCCTTAACAACTTTCCTTCGTTCATTCCTAATCTCATTCAATTGAAAATCGAACTCCCTACCAAAATCGATATCCTTCTGGCGTCCAATTCCATTAAAATTTATCGAGTGATCGCTAAATTCATTAACCTAAATCATTTAGCCATTTAACCCATATTCCGAAATGCCTTCTGGGGGTGGCCGCTTCCGTTCGCTGCTCCGGGATCGGACCCGCCTTGTGACGACAGGCCGATGGTAATGTGGCCCCGTTGTCGAGGTTGGCTGTGGAAAAAGTCGCTGAATAGGCCGAGTTTTTGGCAGTAACTTGCGGTCAATGGACGACACATTCCCGGTGCGGCCGATGCCGGGGGGGGGGGGGGGCTGCTCTCGGGGGGCGGTGGGGAGCGGCGCTGCCCCCAGAAGCACTTCTCTATTACCTTGACCCTTCTCCTTTTTCTTCCTCCAAAATATTCCCCTAATATTCTGGTATGTTTTTAGTCTCTATGTTGTCTTCTGTGTATGCAATTGTGATGTCCCTTCCTTTTTGTTTTTTTTTTGTAGGTACTAACATTAACAGTAGTCATCCTCCCGTCAACAATACATACAAACTGGCACAAAATCACCAGCACCCTAGCTGCGTGGAATTGCCACAAGGAAAAGAAAGAAGAAGAAAGAGCGTATTTTGTTTTCGTGTTCAATGTCGCGAACGGGATTGGGTTTTCCGACTGTTTTCCTCGCCGAAAAAGCCAATACCGCTACAATCTAAAAAATATATTTTTGTAAAAACCTTAATACCTACTCGCCAAATTTTAAATTTTCCTTGAATTCCCCATGAAGTTATACGTTTAACCTAGTTTGGCATTTTTATAAACGTTTTCTCGACCTCACGACTACTAATTATCGTGAAGCCACTCCTATTCTGTTTGATCAATTATTTTTATAATTTTAGAACGCACATTTTCTGTGTAAACGAAGTTTCAAAAATAAAAAAATACAGAAACCTCATTAGGCACTAACATAAACAACAGAAACAACAACATAAACAAAAGCAGAACATAAACAATAACAGACACCTGTGAAACTGTTCTTTTAAATAAACAAATCGACCAAAGAACTACTAGTCAATTTCATTGGAAGATCTTAGGAAACAAAGAAGTTATGGTAAATAAAGAAAATGTTGCAAGATATAACAGGTAAGTAATAAAACTAGACTCTAAAATGATAACATAAACGCAAAGAAACTATTCTAAAATATTTAATTTAAAATAAACCTACAATTACTGATGAGTCAGTAACAGAACTCATTCAGAAACAGAACTCATTCCGAAACAGAAACATAACTCAAACAGAAAACATGTACATATTTAAAACTATTTAGATACCATGGGAAAAATATAGATTTATTTTATTACCTACTTTTACAAATCGGTCAATAACTGCTTCGATTATTCGTAATATTCCGAAAAGACAATCGAGCCGCTCTTCTTGCAAACCAGTTAAAAGTAAGAGGTTTAATTATTAACAAAGCTAAATGTGGATATTTGGTAAATATCTTGACATATTATTTGAAAAAAAAAGGAAATGGGAGTGGTCAGTATAATTCTGAAGGAGAAAGCGGATTTCTTTCGGGCTAAGTAATGTGGCTCAGAGCCCGGGTGCAGCCGAAATGACCCATCACTTGGCAAGCTGAAATTGTGGTGGGTGCAACTTCCAGTTGGTGCATACTAATGGCGGTTCCTCGCGAATCATCGAATCATCGACAAATGTATTAACCTGAATCATTTAGCCATCAAGGCCACTTGTCCACGGCACAATTTTTAACCGTACGGCGCGCTAGCCGTAGAAAAAACTTGAGCTCTTATCCACGGCATGTTTTTTTCATTGTACGAGGCGTTAAGTACACCCGTTTTAAAACAACATACAAGGTGATGAAATAAGTGTCCGCAGTGAAAACGTACGGTTCTGTGGACAAACTCTTATAAACTGTCATTCAACACTGATACATATATATTGCACTGTGCGTACGCGCGGCGCGCCGAGGGGCAGACACAGTGCATACAGCGGCGGCGCCGTGCCGTTTTTCCGCCGTGTCCGTCGACAAGCTTCCATAGTCACCCGTACAACACTGACGACCATGCCTAGACACGGCGATTAACCGTAGGTTTTCACGGCCAAAAAAATGTGTGTGGACAAGTGGCCTAACCCTTCTACCGAAATGCATCCTGGGGGTGGCGGCGTCATCCCGTTGCCGTTCAGGATAGGGCCCGACTTAGGACGATAGACCGATGTAAATGAGGCCTCGTTGACGCAGTGGGCGGTGGAAAAAATCGCTGAATACGGTGAGTTTATGGCGGCAACTGGTTGTTGATGGCCGACACGTTCTCGGCGCGGCCGATGGCGGGAGACGCGCCCGCTCTCGGTTAGCGGCGATGAGCGGTGCCACGTCCAAAAGTCCTTTACCATCCCCAACACTTTCCTGTCACAAATTCCCTCCCTAAACCAGTCCCAAGTGTTTGTTGGTGGAGGACCAACAAACACTAACCCCCAAGTGTATCCCTATGCCCATACGCCCATATGTATTCCAAATCCTTATTTACATACCTGAACGGGCAACATTAAATATCCCCCTAACTTTTACATTACGTTTTCAGTTTTTACGTTGTTATTGAAAGTGGTGTCCCTTGTCTTTGTTCGCAGGTTAGATATATTAACAGAAGTCAACCCCACGTTATCAAAAAATTTATAAACTGGCACAAAATCACCAGCAACCAAAATCACCAACAGCTACGTGGAGGTGCCACAAAGAAAATAAGAAATAGCCACTTTCATTCATTTAACACTTCAAACTTTGAGCAATAATCTATGTGTTTTTTCAAATCCGCTTTCCGCGCAAATGGTCGCTCACACCTGCTGCAGGTAAACTTCTTAATTTTGCCATGGATGCAGTCGAGATGCGTCTTTAGGTTGGATTTCTGCGTGAAGCGAAGGTCACATTGCCCGCAGACAAAATCCGCTGGGTTTGAATTGCCGTGGAGTGCGTTTAAGTGCCCTTTCAGGTGCCCCTTTTGAGCGAAAGCCCGACCGCACGTAGCGCACGCGAATTTCTTGATTTTTTCGTGTACGACTTCGAAGTGAGCCTTCAGGTGCTCTCGACGACTAAAGCCACGACCGCACTCGGAACAGACGTGCTTTATATTGTGATGCACGGCGTCCGTGTGCATCTTTACGTGCTGCATCCTTGAGAACGCGCGATTGCATACGAGGCAGTTGAATTTCTTGATTCTACGATGAAGCGTATTTATGTGCAGGTTTAAGTGTTGTCGCGTTGAATATTGGCGGTTACATTCGCTGCAGACGAAGTTTTTAAGCTTGCGATGCACGGAATCTGTATGCAAGTTTAGATGCTGTGACGTCGCAAATTCCCGTTTGCAATCGCCACACGCGAAATTCCTAATTTTTCTATGAACACTCTTTATATGATTTGTTAAAGCGCTTCGCTGCCAGAATGCACCGTCACACTCTCTACAGCGATGATTTTTTAATTTTCTATGAATGCCATCTATGTGTAATTGTAAGTACTGCTTCGAAGCGAATGCTCGACCACATTCCCAACACGAAAACTCCTTCTGTTTTCTATGCACTGAATTACAATGCACTTTTAAATACCCTTTCCGTGCAAATTTCCGATCACACTCATCGCACGAAAATTTGATATTTCGATGTACAGCATTCAAATGTGCTTCCAGCGCTGGTGCTCCTTTATATGCGCGATGGCACTCGTCGCAGAATAATACAACGCTATGAATGCATTGTAAATGTCGTTTCAAATTGTGCCAACGCGTGAAAGCACGTCGACACTCCTTACAAGAATAGCTCTTAGCTTCCCGGTGAATTGAATCGACGTGCGTGTTCAAACATCTCTCTCCGGAGAACACTTTGTCACATTTCGTGCATGGGAACGATTTGATCTTTCCACCGCTATAGTTTATGATCGCCCGCTTGCGTCTGCAGCTTCTCGCGTCGTCCTCCGAGCGATAAAATCCCGATTCTTCCTGTTTTATAAATCGTGTTTCGCCTTCGAAAAATTGGACGATATTCCCTCTCTCATCTGCTTGTAAATCGATTTCAGAATCGATGATCTCCGCTTTAACGGGGATGTTATCTTCTATTTTCACAGATGCAACGTTGTAGACTTCGACAATTTGGGAATTCATTGCGTTTTCCTAAAACTATAAATAAAACTGTACCGGCAGCCTAACGAAAATGTTAACATTGACAACTACGTATTTTTTTTCTTAATATGGCTTGCGAGGAACGATTTTAGCCAGTATAAGATTTTTTATGTAGAGCACGCGTTTGCACACCGCGGAGTGCGCGGGCGAAGGTTTGACAGCCGGCGCGGATCTCGCAGCCGCCGAATCCTCACGCCGCTGAATTTGCACCCCGCGCAAATTAGTAAAATTAAGTTGAAGTTTCTCTTTTGACCGCAGTATGGGCTACGGACACTGTAGGCTGTGTTAGGGTTTCTGCGACAATAATACCATGACGTTTGGAAAGAAATATCAGAAAAGGTAGCAGCACTATAAACGAGGTAAAACGGATTTACTGCGTGAAGTTTGTAGCATACAAAGTTTCAGCGATGTTGCAACCCTCGCAGAGGGTGTATAGGAAAACCTGGCTAAAATTCGAAATACTCAACCTTATCAGAAAGTGGGGCGATAACCACGGCGTCATATGAATCACACCCAATAACACGCCGTGCCGACAGTCGGAACCTAGCCTTCATGCAGCTCGCACGTTATTGTTATTGGCGCTCTATTGAAAACCTGTTATTTAAAAGCATTTGTTGTTTTGATCAGTAATCATTAAAAAAAATGGAAAAGTAGTCATTTTTTATTAATGAATTTTATTTACTAAACATATTTATCCTCCTCCATAAAAGCTATTTCCGGCCCAAAATTAGATTGAAAGTTGACGTTATGGTGCATAGTGTGGGTTTAGAATCAAAGGAAATTCATAAAAAAATGTTAATTTTTATTCATCATAATTAATAATTATGCCTTATTAACCCCTCTCCTCGCGGAATAAAATTCAGCCGTCCCATTCGCGCGCGACCTTTTTGCGCGCAAAATCGACGGCCTTGATAAAAACGACCATAACTTGTAAACCACTATACAGATCATAAAAAGAAGAACTGTAAAATGATCGCATTGAAATTTGACATATAAAACATTATAACCTTATCTCGTAAATCAATTAAGATAATAATGGCGACAAATTACAAATTTGGCGAAGTGAAAAAACTCGCCTATTTATCATTTCGATGTTTTTATCACAAAATATGAAAGTCTATGCGGAAATTGTATTTACAGTTATGTTCTTTATTAAATGCTTTACCAAAACCATTATTTTGTTTTACTTCTTTGCATACAAAAATATTTAGTTTTTCAGTCATAATAACCAAGAAAAATTTGATGTCTCCTCGTAAAAATTTTTTTTTTTAATTTTGTATTTCTGACTACTTAGGGACTTTATTTATATGAAATTCTTTCATAATAACTTTTCCACTACACTACACTTCTTATAAAATCATACCAGTTCTTTCAGCTTTGTCTGATATTACAGAAAAATCCAAACTTTTGCGAGTCGGTGACGAAAACTTGGCATTAACTTTGACAGGTCATAATACAAAAGTGGATAAAGTTTTTCAAATATATTGTGTTATTATGTGCTTATTATATGTCTAATAACTAATTATTATACTCTAAAGAGTCACATTTCATAGAAAAACTATAGGAAATCACACTCAAAATATGGTAATTCTTCTATACTAATTACGTAAACAAATAGGTATGCGCACCCCGCGATTTCGCGAATATCGATAAAATTAGGCAGCGCGCCTGTCTATGCAATACGCCGCGGTGCGATCTCATTTGTTTAGGCAAATTCGGAGTGTGATTTTCTAGTTTCTTCTATGAAATGTGACTGGAGTATAATAATTAGTTATTGGACATCTAATAAGCGTCAAGTTTTCAATACATTCGAAAAACTTCTAACCACTTTTGTATGCCTTTGCAATTATTATGAAATCAGACTATCGCGGTTGCTTCACATTATAGCTTTATAAACGAATTTACCGCGTGAAGTGTGTAGCACCCGACGTTTCGGCGACGTTGCCCAGGGTAGACTGGACAGCGGCGGCTGCAACGTCGCCGAAACGTTGGTGTCCAAACTTTACGTGGTAAATTCGTTTTTTAACCACATTTGTATCATGCCTTTGCAATTATTATGAAATCAAGGATTATCGCGGTTGTTTGACATTATAAATAGCTTTATAAACGAATTTACCGCGTGAACTTTGTAGCACCCGACGTTTCGGCGACGTTGCAGCCGCCGTTGTCCAGGGTAGACTGGACAGCGGCGGCTGCAACGTCACCGAAACGTCGGCTGCTATAAATTTCTGTTCGACCATTCGGCTACCCGATACCAGGAGATAGCCGGACAAAGGATGCCATGGTCCGCGATAGATTCGGTACACCGATCCATCATTAAAATTTCGTAGAAGAAAACTCAACAAACCATTTTTTTTTATTTACTAAATTTCCAGTACAAAAATTTTACAGTAAGTCATTTGATAAAAATAAAACAAACATGTCATAAAAACAAACAAAACAATTGAACCGACTAAAATAAAAACTTTTATTAGTTGGTAGGTATATTCGGTATACAATTATACGTTTCTTTATTTTTTATGCGACTTATGCTTTTTATTGGTACTAAATTTCTAGTACAAAATAGTATTTACTAAATTTCCAGTACAAAAATTATACAGTAACAGTCATTTGATAAAAATAAAACAAACATGTCATAAAAATAAAGCCGCCCTATCGCGTACATAGCCGCGTACATAGCCGCCCTATCGCCACCGAACAGTTCCCGCGCTATGACGGATTCCGCGTCTAACGACAACTCATTCTCGTCGCCTTCGTCCGCATTCGTGCCGACGTCCCGCTGTCGACGTCTTGCTGACTCCCTAGCGCGACAATCACGACGAACCCTCTCAGTTTCATCCACCATCTCTTTCAATACAGCGGGGACGTCTTCATCGGTCTTACATACTTCTACAATTTCACGACCTTGACACCAGACATTCTCACCGACCACAGCTCGCATGGCGGCGTGCCTACCGCGTCTATATGCCCCCGGCCGTCCACCTCTGCCCGCGCCCCGCCGTGCCCCGCCGGCTACCCTCCCCCGTCGTCCGCGGCCTGCCGCGCGGCCTCCTCGGCCGGCCGTCGCGCCGCCTCCTTCGCCGCCTGGCTCGCCGCCTGCCGCGCTGCCCGGCAAGCCGCGCGTCGCTCTTCGTCGCGCGCCGGCTCTCCCGCGTCCGCTGCCCGCTGCTAGTCGCCCCGCCGCCGCCAGAGGTTGCCTGAAAATTAAAACAATATTGAATTTCAATATTGAAAGTCTGAATTTCAATTCAATTTCAAAAACCTAATTCTGTTGTAGTGATCGAAAATTTCCCCTGACCGCAAATTTCTGTTTCTTTATTCCATCATAACTTCTAAACGCTTAGACCGATTTAGAAGTCTGCGGTATTACTAGAATCGTTATGTCATCCCGTAACAGTCCAGTGAAAAATGAATCCCCTTAGGGAATATAAAATCAATTGATACGTAGTAAAATTATTCATAAGTAGTAGAAAAGATATGTAGTAAAATTATTCATCGTAATATTCAAATTGTCAAACGGTACGCAAACCGTCCAGTAGCGCCCGGGGAAATCCACCAGGAGAAACCGATCCACTAGCCGTGAGGCCTGAGACGCAAGAGCCTTACCTGGGGTAGCCTTTCACACGAGGAGGCTACTGAATTGAGTTTCACAGAATCAAGGATCAGCAGACAAGAAGCCAACAAACTAAAAACACAAGGCAAGCTACTGGGTCGAATTATAATATTCCGATTGTAAAGTCCTCATTTGCCCAAAGGCATTTTTACTTCCTTGCGCCGAGATTTTATAATAATTTAAATGAGAGTTATAAGAATGCAAACAACTTAAATTCATTCAAAATACTTATAAAGAAGTACCTGCTTGAAAGGGGTCCAATGTATGCGGAGTCTCAATTGCTCTCGCTAATAATTTAAGTTGTTTTATTAAATTATATATTACTACCTAAACCAAATCTCGTGTATTATTTCCTATGTATACTATATGTATTAATATATATGTAATAATATATATATGTACTAATATATGTATAAAGATATTCAAAGTATGCAGATAATTGAGATTTCAAGTGAAATAGCCCTGTTTTCTCTTGTATGAGCTCCTTCATATACGAAATTCTGCTATCCTGACTAAAATGTATTCTCCAAAAGAAAAAGAAGAATAATAATGAGTATTCTATGTATCTAGACCCATTTGTTAGGTCCTTATGCACTTGGTTTTAGCTAGTTTGAATCAATTTAAGGTTTATAAGTTAGAATCGGCTGGTAACATACACTTTTAAAATCTCGTCTCGGTGAATAATATTGATTTTTGATGTACTATGACACAATTCCTATATAGTGGATTATCAAAGGTGTTCTATAGTTAGAGACTTCCAGATCAATGTATGCTAATAGTTTTAAGTCACTTTTCCAATATCGGATGATGATTGCCCTGTTTTCACTTGTACGAGAGCTCCTTCATATATGAAATTCTCCTATCCTGACTAAAATGTATTCTCCAAAAGAAGAAGAATAATAATGAGTATTCTATGTGTCTAGACCCATTTGTTAGGTCCTTATGCACTTGGTTTTAGCTAGTTTGAATCAATTTGAGGTTTATAAGTTAGAATCGGCTGGTAACATACACTTTTAAAATCTCGTCTCGGTGAATAATATTGATTTTTGATGTACTATGACACAATTCCTATATAGTGGATTATCAAAGGTGTTCTATAGTTAGAGACTTCCAGATCAATGTATGCTAATAGTTTTAAGTCACTTTTCCAATATCGGATGATGATTGCCCTGTTTTCACTTGTACGAGAGCTCCTTCATATATGAAATTCTCCTATCCTGACTAAAATGTATTCTCCAAAAGAAGAAGAAGAATAATAATGAGTATTCTATGTGTCTAGACCCATTTGTTAGGTCCTTATGCACTTGGTTTTAGCTAGTTTGAATCAATTTGAGGTTTATAAGTTAGAATCGGCTGGTAACATACACTTTTAAAATCTCGTCTCGGTGAATATTATTGATTTTTGATGTACTATGACACAATTCCTATATAGTGGATTATCAAAGGTGTTCTATAGTTAGAGACTTCCAGATCAATGTATATAGTGGATTATCTATATATAGTGGATTATCAAAGGTGTTCTATAGTTAGAGACTTCCAGAAAAATGAATAAATACAGACCTTAGAGTGCTAGGCGGCGAAAGGCAGACAGGGGAAGCAGAGCGCGTACGCAGCGGCGATGTCTGAAAAGTAACAAAATACTGCTTAGTAGGATCGTCGATAATCTGACCGTCCTTAGAAGAATTGGTGTATTTGTACCCGCCGAAGACCGAGATTGAGAGAACGGGTGACTCTATAAATATCTCGGTCTCTCCGGGAAAATTTCAAACTCCTTCCTGGAAAAATTATCTAAAACCGCAATTTCCGCATCTCACATTCTTCGGCTTCGAAGGGGGAGCGAATGGGCGGTACGGTAAACGTTCACATGCGGCAAGGCAGCTGTCCTAAACCTACCTAAACTAGCGATTAGCGATTCGAAACTGGTTACAGGTTCGAAGTCGCTCGAGTGATCCTCTCCCTTGTCTTGCGGTGATCGGTGTGTACCGAATCTATCGCGGACCATGGCATCCTTTGTCCGGCTATCTCCTGGTATCGGGTAGCCGAATGGTCGAATAGAGTCGTCTTCGGATACTTTTAAACGCAATTTTGCTACTTAAATCTATGGTTTTAATGATATTGAGTATTCATGTGAGTTATTAGGAAGGTAAAGTACTCGTACCGAAAAGTTTTGGAAAATAAATAAATATTTGTATTTTATACCTCTCTGTAGTTGGGCGAAAAATAGGCGTCGGGTGGGCGGCCCGGCGGGCGAGCGCTGGGTTCTAGGCGGTGGCGGGTGGCGGATGCTGGGCCGGAACGGGCAGTCCCCGCGCTGTGCCAGCGAGGGCTGCAACCGGCCCGCGTGGTGGAGGCAGCGGCGCAGCCGACAACCGGGATGATGACAGCGGCCACTCACTATTGAAAGACAAAAATACAATAAATTGACGATAAATTCTGAAAATAACATGGAATTCTTTATATACTTACTAATTACCCAGAGTTCCGCCGGGGCTTTGAAAATCGATCGACATTTTCACGATATCTGCGTCGTCATCGTCATATCCAACGTCATCATCCCAGAACGCCGGCGCTGCACCCTCATCTATTTCATCCGAATCGGACCCCGACTCCTCCAGGAGATCTAGGAACGCCTGGGGCGGCGTCCGATCCGGATCTCGATTAAAAGACATCTAAAAAACAAAAATACATTTTTCAAAAAAAAAACAAAATAGTTAGTAACCCAATCGTGTCTGTGCTGTTGACCGTTGAGAAAGTTAATGGGCCCTCGCTGAGGTAGCCACGAAGACCCATTCTGTTCAGGGTTGGTCACACTCACGGGTCGACACCTATCCGACGGCCTCCACGCATGAAATGCGAGCCCGGGTAGGACTCTGGCCTTATGGTCAGTTTCCCCTAGGAATCAAACTTCTGGCGCTCCTGGACGGTCTGCGCACCGTGCGGCATAAGCCAATCGACTGTGCACTCTGACTAACAACTTGGGTTGTCGACTACAACGAGCGAACCCGTCACCCCAGGCTGGTATAACGATCTTACACCGCATGGTGAGACACAGTCTAGATTTCCTCAGTAAATAAGCCCAAATTGAAAAAAAGTTGTATGTTATTTTAAGCTGCATTTTAGTTTTCCTATAAAACCCGATATTCAAATAACCAAATTTCTCAAAAATAAATATATCGAAAAAAAAAATTTTTTTTCCGTATTTTTTTGTTGTTTCATATCGATAGAAATCCAAGCCTTCTCTACAAACATTGAAAAATCTCGGTTTTTGCCGCCAAGATATAAACTATGAAAACGTGGTTGCATTTGTAAACGACGTGTAAATATCAAAATACATCTAATTCCTTGAGTATATACCTCCTATATTGAATAATAACGATTTTATAAGCGAAATAAACCAATATTATTACTACATTCGCCTGATATCATTCGTTTCGAAAATATTTTCGCTGCGACGCCATCGAGAATGCGATACGTCACTTCACAAATTTACTAAAAACTAAGTGAAAAAAAGGAAATGGCCTGCTCCAATCGGTAATTATCATTCCTACACAATTTTAGAATGCATATAACTCACTTTTACGGGTAAAATCCAACTAAAAACACTTAAAATCACAATAATTGTAGCGCGCCGCGTAGCACTCGTTCGGCGCTTTGTGTCGCTGTCAACAGTGGAAAGTTCCACGACGTTTGGAGTGTTGCAATATCTCATACAGCTTTTATCGCATGATACTATCGTAGAATTTAATAGTAACGAATCTTTGGCTATTTTCTGGCATCATACGATAAAATAAAGAAGCCCGTTCTATTTTTAAATGGATTTTTTCGCAAACGGCCCCCATCGCGTCCCCAAATGGACGCCCTTCATTTCAGTGTATTAAAACTTGCATCCCCAAAAGGACGCCTTTCATTTGAAGGGTTAATGCAAAAAAAAAAAAAATATATAAAGAAAACATCATCGAAATTGTTTTTTAGTGTGGTAATTTCTAATACGAGCGTTCAAAACACACAACCTCACTGCTCAAAACACTGGGCAGTACTAACATCGTGTGATGTCACCCGATTTGCAGAGATTAGGCGATAGTGGGGGAGTGGTACCTCGTTTGAATCATCGTAGCTGTCTTTTGTCTCGCTTCCACAAACCATGAATCGTATTTATTTTCGCCCGACACATTCGGGAGTGATCTTTTCTGCAGAAGCTTGCCCGAGTTATCTCCGGTGTGGAAATTTTCGCACATAATAGCCGCCCGAGTATACTCGGGCGTAGTCCTTATGTGGTTAAGTAGTATTGGGTATACTACAGTTATGGATGTTGAAGTTGAAGGTATGTACAATATTTAACAGCGATTTATATATTTTTTTAAATTATTAATTCTATTTCATTATTGTGTTTTTTATAGTTGAGTCAAACCCTAATTTAAGTATTTAAAAAATCTATTGCCACAAGAAACGAGTGGAATTGAGCTTAAGATGACATACCTACTACCTATATAATAATATGATCAAATATACGCACCACAAGCACGTAATCGACTTTTACACATCGGTTCACGGATGGCGCGATCAATCAAAATTTTATTGTCTGCCCGCTTGCGTTGTTTGGTTGTGGTGTGCATTGTTTTGATTTCGTCACTCGAAAATATTATTTTGTTGAAAGTGTTTAAGGCAACAAATATATATCAGGTAAGTTTTTTGTTATATTTGACTATTTTGATATGATATTAGTCATGAATATGAAAGAATCATTAAAGTAACCTTGAATATTGCAAATCACAAAATTCTGCCAATATTTTGTCACCTCGTAGGGTAAGATGACATAGCAGCCACCGGTTTCAAATCAAATTCAAATTCAAATTCAAAATTCTTTATTTATCTATAATATTACATATATTTTTAAAATTCAAAGCCATCCTAACTAGGCCTCGCCTGTACTAAGGTAGGCTTAATATAAAAGAGGGTAGAGTGGTTTTCGTAACTTGCTGTATTATCATTGTATATTATTATGTTACATTTAAGAAGATAGATATGTCTCCAAAATAATAAAGCGTAATAATATTAAATTTAGGTATATATACAAATAAATATATACACGTACATACATAAATAAATATATACTTTATAGATAAATATAAATAATACTCTATATATACATATATTTCAAAAATCGTGCTCTATTTTATTATATATGTTATTAATGTCTCCGTTTCTTGTCGACCAATAGTCAAAAGTGACTCAAATAGGTTTAAGATGACATAATATGTCATCTTACCTGAATTTCCTGAATTTCTTACCTGCATTTCTTAAATGTAAGAATACTTTAAAATCATGTTTTATTTTATTTTTAGGATGCCCGGCAACTATCAGAGGAAGTCTACACATCATTCGTGGTCAAAGGACGATATGGTGAAGGCCATTGAAAGCGTCAAAGAAAACAAGATGGTGTAGCGTAAGGCGTCCAAAACATACAATGTGCCGCAGACCACAGGGGCTTCAGCAAGTCGCCAGTATTTTGGGAGAGCATACGGAAGTGCTGCCTCGGTCGGTAATATAATGAGTGGCTTTGAAAAAACTGGAATTTATTCGTTAAAAATACATGTTTTTCCGGATCATTTGTTTCTGCCCAGCGAAAAGACTGAAAATGTTATTGAGATGAAGGTGAAAGAAGGAGGACGCGAGGAAAAAAAATATGAAGAACTTAATGGATCAGCAACTGGTAATACACAACTTTTCCAAGACAACTTTCCACCAGTTGATCAATTGCAACCTAATCTTGAAGATGTTACTGGACTTTCTTCGTCGACAACAGCACAGCATACAATAAATCCTGCAACAGTCGATCTAGTTCGGCGTGATTGCCAAGTCATTGCTAAATCATCTATCATCCAGGAGATTTTAAATTAGATTTCTCCACTTCCCAAATCAGTGTCTACGGGGCAAACAAGAAACAAGAAAAAGAAAATGACTGGCGCTCAGGTTCTGACAGGTACTCCTTTCATGGACGAAGTTAAAACCCAAGTCCAAAATAAAAAGGAGAAGAAAAATCGCAAGAACATTAGAGCTCGAAAGCAGGTGAAACGTACTATCTTTCAGGATGACTCGGATACCGAACCTGTGGAAGATTTTAGTCAGGACGCTGATGATGTCGATGAATCTGATGCTTCATGCCATTATTGCATCGGATTATACAGCAAATCGAATCCAGGAGAGCATTGGGTATCTTGCCAATTATGTAAGCGATGGTGCCACACTCTATGTGCTGGCGTTGAACCAAGAGTTAAAATGTTCAAATGTGAGTTAGGTTTATCAGCTTAGACTGATCATGTGTAATCTTACCCGTATGGACATGATTAGTATTTTTTTACTTTATTTCATTTACTAAGTTTCCCCTAGTGTTAAGAATATTTTTTGTGTTACATTAATAAACGTTTTAGATGTGTAATCTGAGCTTTATTTTTTAATCGCCTTTGAATTTTTCAAATATTTGCCTCAAGGCAAAAAGTATGTCATCTTAAGCACAATCCCTGCTTACCCCTAGAATGTGTAACGTCCCTTCCGGGATGCAAAAGGTACGGCCGAGTTTTTACTTCACAAGTTTAGGGATTAATATTGTTTAAAGGAAGTATCAATTTATTTTATCTTCTCAATATATTTACTCTATATATAACGTATCAATATATTTTAACTTCAATTTATCTATATAAATAAAAATGAAATGCTGTTCGTTGGTAATGGCGTATTATGACTATTTTTTAAAAGTTTTGTAATAGTCCAAATAAAGTCCCAACTGAAAGAAAAGTTGCAAAAGTTACATGGAAAATTGGAAAATTCAGGACAAACTAAAAGTGGTTTTTTCTACTCACGATGGATATTCGTATTTTTTTTTTAATAGGAACGACATATTAGGTTGCTACTTTATTAGTTTTGATCGCTATATTCTCAGAATGGGAATATTTCAATCGAATGTATGTATTTGAATAAAACGCTGAATATCTTGCGAAAAATCCGGAAAAACGCATAGGTACTAGGTAGCCTAAATTAAATTGAAATTACATTTTTCTACTTTTGTGTAATTTTGCGATCTGTCCAACAAATGTAGTTATTTTATTTATATTCTATTTTAGTATATTTTATTTTGGTATTGATCTGTATTTTGAAATGTGCCAGAATGATGACTTCGCCCAGACGCTGCTGTACTTCGAAATGCCAAGATATCTTACTTGGAATCAACTGTAAAAAATACCGACGGAAACAACGAAACCCAACTTCACGTCACTTCATTGAGGGGGTGGAGTTTGTGTGGGGGTATTGTGGGGGTTGGGGAGGGGGTTGAGGGTGAGGAAGGTTGGATGGGGGCTGGGGGGAATTAGGCGGGTGAACTTTGGAAGGGGGTTGGGGGCGTTTGGGGAGGGGGTTGGGGTAGTTTGGGTTGGGGGTTGGGGCGGATGAGGGGTTTGCGCGGGGGAGAGGGGGTTGTTTGGTTGCCAGAAAACTCTTGAGGTGACACAAATGATGTTTTACTTTGTTTACATATTCCAATAGCTTTTCACAAATTCACAAAACGATCACATATTTATTGAATTTTGGACAGGACAACGTCGTCGGGTCAATATAATAATAGTTTAGCTCATATCATAACTACTTTCTTATAAAAATATGTAAAAAGTAGTTGCCATTTTTAACACGCTTTTATTAGGTCGACCTGTATGTAACTAACTATGTAATAGAATCTAAGGTAACTAATTTAACCATATTCCAATGATTGTAGCGTCATGAAAATTGGCAGCTGTATGTAGTTCTGATGACAATACAATAATATGGTACTGTCGAACTGATCTGATGATGGAGTCGGAAGATATGAACTGGAACTTCATGATGGAACATCGTATCACAGCTGTATTTGGACTTGTTAGAAAAGTCTTGGAATGAACTTTGACCACGATTAGGTTTGAGGGTCTGATGATGTAGTTTTTACGTGCATTTATAAAAGCGTGTTTTTAGTGTTTTTTTGAACTATAAATTTATTTTTATTTTATTTATTTTGTGTTAACGTACTACAACAAGAACATTCTACATGTACTTTTTTTAGGCGCAGACCCTTATTTATTTAGTTTGCGACCGAAATCTAACAAAAAAAGATATTCATTTACCAGTGACGCTCTGGCACTAGGAAGGTCCACCAGCCAATTCCGAGAAAAAGAAGTAGATGAGACAGGTTGATTAGAAATGTATTCATATTGTAAATATATGTAGGTTGCGATCTATATATATATATATATATATATATATATATATATATATATATATATATATATATATATATATATATATATATATATATATATATATATATATATATATATATATACATACATATATATATATATATATATATATATATATATATATATATATATATATATATATATATATATATATATATATATATATATATATATATATATATATATATATATATATATATATATATATATATATATATATATATATATATATATATATATATATATATATATATATATATATATATATATATATATATATATATATATATATATATATATATATATATATATATATATATATATATATATATATATATATATATATATATATATATATATATTAATTTGCACTTTAGCAGTTCTCTTAATATGGAGGTTACAGGAAAAACACACACCCTAAACTTAAGAATCTAAAGCAAACCAAGGGCCTTTTGAGAGAATTTGATACGGGACCTGCGCTAGCTTAATCCGGCACTGATGTTGAGTATATTTTAACCTTGAACTAACTACCAAAAAATATTTGACTTTGCTGTTATATATTATTTTGACAATGAATTGTACTTTTTGACTGGGTATTTTTATATTAAATCTTATATTACTTAACATATATTACATATTAATGACTGTTTCTTTCTTTTCTCACATATAACTTTATTTATATTATTTAATCGAATTTTATATTATTTTTATGGCCGATTATATAATGGAATAGCATTTTATTTATTATATTATCTTTTAATATTTTGTATTATTATTATTATCATTATTATTTTATAATTTAATTTATTTTAAAGACCACATTTTAGGGCAATTTAGCGTTATTAGCTTTTTACTAAAACTTGTACATTTGTAAGCAATCAAGCAAACTTAATTGTAATAATAGAGTCCTGTCCACCTAGAACGTGCTAAAACTTGAACGTACTAAAAGTTACTTAGAACGTGCTAAAACTTGAACGTACTAAAAGTTACTTAGAACGTACTAAAACTTGAACGTACTAAAACTTGAACGTACTAAAAGTTACTTAGAACGTACTAAAACTTGTACATATGTAAGCAATCAAGCAAACTTGATTGTAATATTAGAGTCCTCTCCACCCTAGAACGGGCTAGTCCCAGTAGGGTGACAGAAACAAATAAGTAAAAGGATAAGATTTTGCCATCCGGTTCCCGTTATTTTTTAAAACAAATCAATGTTTTATAGTAATTAATCCTTAAATAAATAAATAAAATAAATAAATCCAAGTAGACATTGATCCAAATAGATGATGGTCGATGACCATCCAAGTAGATATTAGGCGACGAAACAAAGTCCGTAATATAAGGGAATGTCAACTTACCGATACTGTTCATTTATACCCTCAAAAAGTATTAAAACTTATGAAACGGAAAGAAAGATAGATCCTAGATATAACACATTTTATCTGCCTTTTTGAACTCCATTCGTTGAACTGAGCGGCAAACGACATTCGAATTTTTAGCTAGCAAATGACAAGATTTTGATCTGAAATTAAACCACATAATAGTAGCGAAAGGTAAGTTTAATAATAATAATACCATTAATTATAATTAAACTACTAATAACTACCACAAACCATTGCAGAAACCAGCACCTTTTTAAATAAGGGGTAGGTTGAAAAAAACACTAATAATATTGAACCGAACGACATAATATTAAAACACTATGGATCTTATACCTATATCTTATAACTTATAACCATTAAACAAATCTTATACCTTTTAACTAACATATGGATCTTACACCGCACAAAAGGTGTTCAAATTTATTCGGACGGTTCGAGAGGTAGTTTTTATAGACGATCGTTCGTTTCGTATTCCGCTCTAACACATTGCTCTATCTCATTCGCTTTAACTAATTTCAGTTTAATTCACAAAGAAACGCAATCGGTCCCATTGATGCTGTGTCTCTAAACTCGAGATGTACATTCTTACAGCAAAACATCTCTGGACTACAAAAATTTTCGAAAATTCCATAGAATATACTGTCAAATTGCTATTACATTGGTAAGTAGGCATATTAAAAATAATATTACCAATTTATTAACTTAATATCCTTATTTTTAAAAACATTATATTTACATTTTCTCAACGTCTTAACAAACCCCTCTCCTGCTCATTGTATTATTTCAACTAAGATACAATAAATGATTTATATCCGAAAATAAAATAAGTCAAACAAGTAACCACTGTTCGATAAAAACTAGGTTTCTGTCTTATAATTCATAATAAACACACACAATTAAATCTAGGTTTTTAGACAATTAGAATCATATCAGTAAATGCATTTGATTGTTCCGTATTGGCTGTTCGTAGATAAATAAACATTCACAAAAAGTAACTGAAAAATAAAAATGCATACATACAATAGAATATACTACCTACTGGAGATCCCATTATTCGATTTTATCTAAAAAAGTGTTCGTGCTCCACCGATGCACCGTGTTCTGCTTGCTTGCCTAGAAGACGAAGAGTGCTCATCAAAGGTCTACCGCCGACCGTTGCTTTTCGGTTGTTTAATATCTTTCAATTGGCATTTGGCAAGTCATGTGATTTTTAAGATAAATTTTCCGACCAAATGCATGTTTGCATATTGTACAAACAAAGGGCTTAATTTTTCGGTGTATTATATTTATATGTCCGATTAACGACGACTTTTGGGTGAAAGCTCTGCTACATTCCGCACAACTATACTTAATTCTGAGATGGACTGAATTTATATGGACCTTTAAATCTCCACGCCTTGCAAAACTGCGATTGCATTTGTCACACGCGAAAGGCATCAATTTCCGGTGGACATAATTGACATGTTGAATTAAATTACCTCTCTGAAAGAAAGCGCGTTTGCATTCCTTACATTCAAATTCCTTCATTTTTCTATGAACGCCATCGATGTGCCGTTTCAAGTGTATTTGATTTGGAAATTCTGTGTTGCATAAATCACATGTGAATACATTCATTTGCCGGTGAGCGAAATTTACATGCTGTAGTAAGCAGTTGCGAGAAGAAAAGACTTTCTTACACTGCTGACACGCATGCTTTAGTTTGCGATGGATCGATTGGACGTGTGTTTTCAAATTTTGTCTATATGGAAATGCCCTGTCACACTCTTCACACGTATGTTTCTTAAATTTCCCATGGACTGTATCGACATGCTCAATCAGCCGGAATTTACTACTCAATCCATAGTTACATTTGACACACATATATTTCTTCCCATTTGGCTTAACACAATCATGGCAAAATAGCACAATTTCCTTGTAATGCTTGCATGCTCCCATTGGCACGCTTCTGTCTAGATGGCAATCGCAGACAACGCATGTGAATTTATCAAATTTCGTTAACAATACTTTGACCTCTTTCGTCTCCTCAATGACATCTTCCTGTTCCTTGCTGACTGATTCGACAGGATCGCTTCCTTCGGGTTTTATGAAAGCCACTGCCTCTTCTTCAAATTCCAGAATATTTGCTTCCATATACGAAGAGTTTGGTTGTTCCTCTTTGAAGCAAATATCGCTTTCTGGTTTCAACGTTTCACTGTAGTTATTGTCAGAGCAACTTGGCATCCTGTCTTCGACATCGGACTCTAATTCTATCTTCACTTTAATGTCTGCATTATTTTCATCATTTTCCTGCCTTTCCATGGTGAATATTTATACTTTTTATTAAATATAGAGGTAAAATAAAGCGGAAAACTGCAGAAACTGACACGATCTACATCGTAAACAGATGTAATTATTTTGACGTTTCTTGTTGAGTATTGCCACATATTGGAATATAAAATTCAATATTTATACAAGTTGTTTTTACTGCAAGGGCTTTTTTTGAGTGGGTGAATCAAAACAACAAAATAAGCAACTTTTGAAAAAAAGTAAAAAAAAGATTTTTTTTGAAAATTAACGTTTTGTGTTTTTTAATAGCGTAAAAAGCTACGATCACGATGCGCTATCTAGCGGTAAGTAAAATGTCACTAATATTTTTTATTTATCATATAATACCTACCGCTAGACGGCGCAACACGTCATTTTTTTCTCAAACAGTCAACTTATTCAAACTTTCAAATTAAAAATTTTTAATAATTTGGACTTTCAAACAAAAGACTTTCCCTTTTACTGCATATAATTTCCTTTTTACTGCATAAATACTACATAGGTATGGAACCGCGACCGTATCTAGGGTTGGAACTCCTGAAAGACAATATATTTTGGTATTAAATAATAACATTACATCTAATATAGTATACAGAGAAGCTTTGAAGAATTAAAATAAACATAATTTATTCAATCATATTCATTTGAAATCCTATCATTTGAATCATAATCATTTATTCACTCATTTGAAATCCGGTAATATAGTCAATTTGGCATGCAAATACATACATACATATGCAGTAAAAATATAACCCTCCTTTTGGCAGTCAGGAAATAAATCATAGTACTCAGTAGGTACTAACCGAACCACACTCATAATTTCATCACAAGAAAAAATGTTTACAGTGAATATTAAAAACACATATATTTCTAAAATTATGCAATATTTTCTCACATTATTTTCTCATTCATATTATATATTACAATACAATATAACATTATTTTCTCATTCATATTATATATTACAATGTAGTGTTAATACTGTGCTTATATAATTTCTATATATTTTTACCTATTTTTCTACTTAAATTTATTGAATAGTTAAAGTTACAAAAAAAAATTTTTAGTTTTAATTGCATACATTTTTTTTAATCTTCTTATTTTTAGTTTTATTTTTTTGTAAAAACACATTGTTAAAGTAAATCGTTTGTTAGATTTAAAAAGTCTCTAAAAATTAGAATCAAATGCGTCAGTTCGCGCCAACAAACGAATGTTAACTCAGCACAGCCAGATACAGACCTTATAGGTCTAGTTGGTTGTGCGATTTCGCCTCATTTCGGATATGCTAGCACATTTATATGCATAGAGATATGTTTTTTCTCTATACTAATGTTTATTTTTAACGATTCTGATATATAATATGTCGGTGTCTTTTTGTTTTGAACATTACTTTATAAAATAAAATAAATAAAAATAAATAAATAAAAATTTGTCTTCAGATACAAATAAGTTGACTCAACAAACCCTTTGCTCGTTAATCATGTGACAGAGAGAGAGAGAGGGAGAGAGAGAAAGAGAGAGAGCGCTCGCCAATATTCTTCGCGGCAGCTCTCACACTTAAAAAACTACTACTGGCCGGCTTTCAGTAGTGGTTTTGAAGTGGTCATTTTCGAGCGCGAAAGGCACATCTAGGGGATCATATATCAATGGAATCAACATGTAGTTTCAAACTGCGCTTTAATGAGGAATCCGCATGATCGCACCTCGTACACGCGAATTTCTTTAAAGT
Source organism: Micropterix aruncella (assembly GCA_944548615.1). Taxonomy (NCBI): domain Eukaryota; kingdom Metazoa; phylum Arthropoda; class Insecta; order Lepidoptera; family Micropterigidae; genus Micropterix; species Micropterix aruncella. The sequence goes on along the minus strand of OX155974.1, from coordinate 13,163,317 downwards.
CGAGTGAAAGCCAATCAGATGTCTTGATAAAATTCAACATTACGAACTCTTTTGAGAGAATTTCTTTGCTTAATCCAGACAAACGTCTTGGCAAGTTAATGGTTAAATCTAATGGTTTTCAATGTTTGTCGAAAATAAGCTAAAAATATAGTCACGAGGAGGCAATAAGCTTGGGAAACATGAAAGAAAAGTTAATTTTCATCCCATCTATTCGAAAAGGACGACTTGGTTCGCCTTTAAGTGCGCCCAAAAGTGGTGTTTTCTATAAGAAACTTTATAAGTGCGCCGATTATAAATTATCTTTGCGGCGCACTTTTTGAATTTGGAACATCTTAGAGTAGGTGGGTTCTGTGTGTATTGTTGCTCCGCGACAAAATGAAAGAAGATACTTCAATCTTAATTTCTGGCAGAGAAGTTTATACTAAAGACTATATAATAATATCAAAATAAGGTAAACTTGTATAAAATTGTATAACATTAGCAAATGTATAAAGAAACATGGTAAAAAAACTGTATAATATTTTTATATTTGATAAGGTTTTGTAAATAATCCGTTCATAGGATGATGATTCGCAGTAAAATAAAATTAGTAAACGCTACTTGAATAGCAGCGAAGGAAATCCCAGCTTGGATTGGGAAACGCTTATGTTTGAATGAGATATACTTACGGATGTGCACGACTTTCGATTGTGCATGTTAGTTTATGGGTCCCGACGAACGATCACTCATCATCCATATATCTCAAAAATCGAGCTTTTTCATTTTTGCAACACAAAATGCCTCCAATTGAGGCTAATTAAAGCGAAAAAACTAAAATAAAACACTTTGATCACATCGGCAAAGGCCGTTTCATAAATGGAGGATGACGTTTCGAAATAATCATCCTCACGGCCTGTAGATGTGTCATCAAAAGAAAAAAAAGTCATCAAAAAATAAAAATAAAGAAATTTAAACGTGTTTCGCCTGTAACCGCCAAATTGAGAGAACGTCTGGGTGTAAACATATGGTTGAAGTTTCGAAAAAAAGCTCTCCGTCTGTAGATGTCATCAAAAGAGAAAAATAAAAAAGTCGTCAAAAGAGAAAGGGTGATGGGAAATGGTGGGGAGAGAGGGGAAAAATTGGCGGGAAGAGGGGGTAGTAGGAGTAAGAGGAGATAGAGGGAGAGTCGGAGCGAGTTGGAATGGAGGGGTAGGAAGAGGGAGGTTGGGGAGAAGGCGGAGAGACTGAGAGGGAGGGTAGGGGAAGAAGGTTGGAGGGAAGGGCGGAGGGGTCGGAAGGGTCGACGGCGGGTTTTAGGGTGGTTGGAGGGTTGGGTGTTAGGGGGTTTGGGGAGTTTGGCCTGCGAGGGAGACTGTCTGTTTGCCGGGAAAGACCAGGGGTGACACAACCGATTTTATTTACTCAATATAGTTAAAAACACATTTTAAAGATTTCAATCATTTAACCGTCATCTAGCCTATAGTTGCTAATGTAAGCTGAATTGGCGCGAAACTTTTTGTTTACTTTCTGTCACACGTCATATCACGTACCTACGCGTCGCTCTTCGATTGTCGCTGTCCGTTTTCTCCAAGACCTTCGTGACATTCCTGATCGTATATCAAATAAGCAAGGCACTGCAATGCATTCGAATTAATCCAAAGAAATATTATTTGTACATAAATAAGAAGTATGTTTCTGTTTATTTTTGGAATCATTAGGTACTGTCAATAAAGTGACCATCGAATACGATGGGTTTCAGCTAGTTATTCTATATTGTATACTAAAAGGTTATGTTTAATCTTATTCTAAAAAGCGTTTTATTACAAAAATTAAAAAAAATATTATTGGCCACGTTTTGAGATCTAATACTCCATTGTGTGTCGTTGTCAAGTCTACCCTAGACAACGGTGACTGGAATATCGCCGAAACGTCAGGTGCTACCATTGGGGGGTAACACCATTTTTTTCTTATTTACAATGTAAAACAACCGCGATTATCTTCGATTTCATGAAATAGCAACAAAAAAACGCTGTTTATAAAGAAAGAATTTTAATGTAAAGTATATAGTAGCAGACTAATGATTATTTCAATTATATAACATATGTTCTTTGCTAATTAATCGATCGTTGTACAACTTCTAAATAACTAGCTCATCTGTATATCGAACTACGTACCTATCAAAAATGTACAGGCAACAAAGAAAATAGACGAAAAACCCATGTTTTGGTTAGATTAGGTTATATCAGTTATTATTACCTTTATGAATATTAAAAGAAAAAAAACAATTTGAATCTAGATATCATTAATTTGAAACTAGATATACTCGTATATGAAGAAAAGTTTATAACTCTTCTAAATAACTAGTTTTCCGTATATCGAATTAGCTATCGAAAAAGAACAGGTAACAAAGAAGATAAGGCAAAAATCATATTTTTTGTATCATATCATAACATGCATTATCATGCATTACCTACATAAATATTCAAAATTTAAAACAAAAACATTTAGTTTTACTTTATACCATAATTTAAATCTAGATATATTTGAATCTTTAAGTTTTATGCCTCTTCTTAATAAATAGCTAATTTTAACACTTAATAATAGCTTCTTATTAAATAACAACTTTTATAAAGACATTGTTTCTACTATAAACAACGCCTTGAAACTAGATAGATTTGAATAAATCTGTAAGTTTTATAATTCCTTTAAATAACCATCTAAGTAATCTTTATATTGAATTAGGCATCGAAAAAGAACCGTTAACAAAGATAAACCAAAAATCATATTTTGGTTAGGCATGTTCTTCTAAGTGAAAATATATTGAAACTATGTTGGTGATGAAACTATGTTGGTGAAACTATGTACATAAATATTCAAATAATTAAAAAAACATTTAGTTTTACTTTATACCATAATTCAAATCTAGGTATATTTAAATCTTCAAGTTTTATACCTCTTCTTAATAAATAGCTAACTTTATAACTTAATAATTGCTTCTTATTAATTAACGACTAAAAAAACATTTTTTTTACTATTAACAACACCTTGAAACTAGGTAGATTTTAAATAAATCTTTAAGCTTTATAACTATTCTAAATAACTAACTAATTTGCATATCAAAGCTAGGCATAGAAAAAGAACGGTTAACAAAGAAGATAAACCAAAAATCATATTTTGTTTAGACATGCTTTTTAAAATGCATATACATACCTCGAAACTAAGTTGGTGAGCGTTAGCTCAGATATTAACTATGTAATACAAATTAGATTAAAAAAAACATTTAGCTTTGCTATATACACATAGTTTGAATCTATGTATATTTGAATCTTTGCGTTCTATGGCTCTTCTTATTATATAGCTAACTTAATAACTTCCTTATAATAGCTTCTTATTAATTACATAACAATTTTAAAAACAGTTATTTCTACTACACAATCATTTGAAATTAGGCCTATTTTAATAAATCTAAGTTTTATAAGTATTTTAAATAACTACATAGTTAACCTGCATATCGAACTAGGTATCTAAAAAAACGTTTAACAAAGAAAATAAAGAAAAATCATATTTTGGTTTGACATGATTTTTTAAAATGCAAATATTTAGTTCTACTATATACCATAACTTGGTTTTACAATGATTTTCTATTTGCAGTTCATTGAACGCATGTGTGTTTTAAGAGCATTTTTATAACTAAATGAACGTTTGCATTTTGTGCACTCAAATGGCTTCACTTTTCCGTGAATTACATTAATATGTCTAATAAAATTATTTCTGTCTGTCGTGGAGTGGTTGCAATGCGCACAAGAAAACTTTATTTTGAGATGAACGGCATTTATGTGTCTCGTTAAATCTCCTCTCTTTCCGAAACGGCGATTGCATTTGTTGCAAACAAACGGCTTCAATTTCTGGTGTACAGTTTTAATATGTACTGTTAAGTTCTGACGAGTAGAGGATTCGCTAACACACTGCTCACACTTATATTTCTTCGTTTTGCGATGAACATAATCGATATGTGCGTTAACATGGAGTGGAGAGGCAAATACTTTTCTACATTCACCACACTTAAACATTTTTACTTGTTTGTGCACGAAATCTACATGATTATTCAAGTTGTTGCTTCGAGAAAACGATTTATTGCATTCCTGACATTCATATTTCAGCTTACGATGAATTGATTCAATGTGCCTGTTTAAATTTGTTGCAGTTGTAAAATCACTGTCACATTTCCTACACTTATATTTCTTCAACTTACGGTGAAATCCATCAACGTGATCAATCAAGTTGAGTTTCCTACTAAAATCGCTATCACACTTGACACACAGAAACTTCTTTTCCCTCGGATTTTTACAGATATCGCAAAAGAAGACGATCTCATTGTTATGCTCCCAAAGTGACATCGGGCCACTTGTATCCAATGCGCTATCACATACAATGCAAGTTGAATCGACATACTTCGTTACCAATACATTGCAGTCTTTCAACACGATATTATTTACTTTCTCTTTTTCGGTGTTCGATTCAAAGACATCCGCTCGATTTGGTCTGATGAATTGAATAGGTTCCTCTTGATATTCAAGAATATTCTCGCTTGTGTCTGATATATTTGACCGTTCGTCATCCAAATCCATGAGTAGGACACACTCTATATCCGAGTCATCATCTGTAATGGATTCGCTGCTTTCTTGAAGATCCATGGTGCGATAAACTCGTCTCGGAATGCCTTTAATGCCGTGATAATTGCAAAATATGATGCAACAGCACAAAAAACAATAATGTTTACGAACAAAGACAATTCTTTTTGACATCTGTCGGTTCAGAGCAGTGGCTCTCAAAGTGGGCGATAACGCCCCCTTGTGGGCGCTGGTGGACTAGAGGGGGCGGTTAGAGCCCAGAAAAAATGGGGGTGTTGAAGTAGTTTAGGGGGGCTATGACTGAATTATAATTTCATCTACTTAATATTTTTCTTCTACTTTCAAAAAATACATACCTCGAAACTAAGTTGGTGAGCGTTAGCTCAGATATTAACTATGTAATACAAATTAGTTTTTAAAAAAAAACATTTAGCTTTGCTATATACACATAATTTGAATCTATGTAGGTATATTTGAATCTTTGCGTTCTATGGCTCTTCTTATTACATAGCTAACTTAATAACTTCCTTATAATAGCTTCTTATTAATTACATAACAATTTTAAAAATAGTTATTTATACTACACAATAATTTGAAATTAGGCATATTTTAATAAATCTAAGTTTTATAAGTATTTTAAATAACAACATACCTAGTTAACCTGTATATCGAACTAGGTATCTAAAAAACGTTTAACAAAGAAAAATCATATTTTGGTTTGACATGTTTTTTTAAAATGCAAATATTTAGTTCTACTATATACCATAACTTGGTTTTACAATGATTTTCTATTTGCATTTCATTGAACGCATGTGTGTTTTAAGAGCATTTTTATAACTAAATGAACGTTTGCATTTTGTGCACTCAAATGGCTTCACTTTTCCGTGAATTACATTAATATGTCTAATTAAATTATTTCTGTCTGTCGTGGAGTGGTTGCAATGCCCACAAGAAAACTTTATTTTGAGATGAACGGCATTTATGTGTCTCGTTAAATCTCCTCTCTTTCCGAAACGGCGATTGCATTTGTTGCAAACAAACGGCTTCAATTTCTGGTGTACAGTTTTAATATGTACTGTTAAGTTCTGACGAGTAGAGAATTCGCTAACGCACTGCTCACACTTATATTTCTTCGTTTTGCGATGAACATAATCGATGTGTGCGTTAACATGGAGTGGAGAGGCAAATACTTTTCTACATTCACCACACTTAAACATTTTTACTTGTTTGTGCACGAAATCTACATGATTATTCAAGTTGTTGCTTCGAGAAAACGATTTATTGCATTCCTGACATTCATATTTCAGCTTACGATGAATTGATTCAATGTGCCTGTTTAAATTTGTTGCAGTTGTAAAATCACTGTCACATTTCCTACACTTATATTTCTTCAACTTACGGTGAAATCCATCAACGTGATCAATCAAGTTGAGTTTCCTACTAAAATCGCTATCACACTTGACACACAGAAACTTCTTTTCCCTCGGATTTTTACAGATATCGCAAAAGAAAACGATCTCATTGTTATGCTTCCAAAGTGACATCGGCCCACTTGTATCCAATGCGCTATCACATACAATGCAAGTTGAATCGACATACTTCGTTACCAATACATTGCAGTCTTTCAACACGATATTATTTACTTTCTCTTTTTCGGTGTTCGATTCAAAGACATCCGCTCCATTTGGTCTGATGAATTGAATAGGTTCCTCTTGATATTCAAGAATATTCTCGCTTGTGTCTGATGTATGATGAATTGATTTAATGTGCCTGTTTAAATTTGTTGCAGTTGTAAAATCACTGTCACATTTCCTACACTTATATTTCTTCAATTTACGGTGAAATCCATCAACGTGATCAATCAAGTTGAGTTTCCTACTAAAACCCCTATCACACTTGACACACAGAAACTTCTTTTCCCTCGGATTTTTACAGATATCGCAAAAGAAAACGATCTCATTGTTATGCTTCCAAAGTGACATCGGCCCACTTGTATCCAATGCGCTATCACATACAATGCAAGTTGAATCGACATACTTCGTTACCAATACATTGCAGTCTTTCAACACGATATTATTTACTTTCTCTTTTTCGGTGTTCGATTCAAAGACATCCGCTCCATTTGGTCTGATGAATTGAATAGGTTCCTCTTGATATTCAAGAATATTCTCGCTTGTGTCTGATGTATGATGAATTGATTTAATGTGCCTGTTTAAATTTGTTGCAGTTGTAAAATCACTGTCACATTTCCTACACTTATATTTCTTCAATTTACGGTGAAATCCATCAACGTGATCAATCAAGTTGAGTTTCCTACTAAAACCCCTATCACACTTGACACACAGAAACTTCTTTTCCCTCGGATTTTTACAGATATCGCAAAAGAAAACGATCTCATTGTTATGCTTCCAAAGTGACATCGGCCCACTTGTATCCAATGCGCTATCACATACAATGCAAGTTGAATCGACATACTTCGTTACCAATACATTGCAGTCTTTCAACACGATATTATTTACTTTCTCTTTTTCGGTGTTCGAGACATCCGCTCGATTTGGTCTGATGAATTGAATAGGTTCCTCTTGATATTCAAGAATATTCTCGCTTGTGTCTGATATATTTGACCGTTCGTCATCCAAATCCATGAGTAGGACACACTCTATATCCGAGTCTTCATCTGTAATGGATTCGCTGCTTTCTTGAAGATCCATGGTGCGATAAACTCGTCTCGGAATGCCTTTAATGCCGTGATAATTGCAAAATATGATGCAACAGCACAAAAAACAATAATGTTTACGAACAAAGACAATTCTTTTTGACATCTGTCAGTTCAGAGCAGTGGCTCTCAAAGTGGGCGATAACGCCCCCTTGTGGGCGCTGGTGGACTAGAGGGGGGCGGTAAGAGCCCAAAAAAAATGGGGGTGCTGAAGTAGTTTAGGGGGGCTATGACTGAATTATAATTTCATCTACTTAATATTTTTCTTCTACTTTCAAAAAATTATATCGCGTACATACCTACTTGACAGACTTGTATAAATAGTTTAATGATATAAATCTCCAACTTCACGGTGAGGACTTAAACTTAATTAAAACAAAAAATGTCATTGCTGCTTTTGTAGCCAAACTGCTCTTACACAAGAAGAATATCGGCAAACGTGAGTTCCACAATTTTCCCAATTTGTCAGTATCCTGCAAAAATGACGACTTGTTTGCCTACTGCCAGCATTAGGAAAACCTCCACAGTGATTTCATAGAACGACTACAGGACATTTTGAAATTGGAAATACCAGACTGGGTGTTGGATCCTTTTTCAAACGTCAACACAGCAGTATCATCCCGTCGGGAAGAAGAACTAAGAGAACTGACAACGAACGAAGAAAAAAAAACAAATTCAAAAATGGCTACCAAGAATTTTGGCTACAAAAGCAAATCCCGCAATTATTTATACCTTGGATTGTGATCGATCGTTCAACGATTTTTGATAGCATTTCCATCGTCTTATTTGTGTGAACGTGAATTTAGTGTTGTGACAACGCTGCTTACTAAAAAGGGAACTCTTTTGCATATTACCGAAGGCGGCAACTTGCGGCTGTTTTTGAGTAAATTTAAACCTAATATCAACAAACTTGTTAAAAATCATGAGATTCATCCTTCACATTAGGTTAGTTTTCAAATTAAAATTGATTATGTTTGTTTTAATTTGAATAAAAGATCCTCCTAATATAATAAAGTTGCGTTTTAATTGCTCCCACTGGTGAAACAGTCTCGTTTAGAATTCATTGATTTTATTTATTTATTTATTTATTTATGGTAATGTACATAATATGCAACAAGCGTAATAAATCGTAATTAATATACGTATACACTTTAAATCAGTGATTCCCAAAGTGGTCCAGGTGGACCCATAGGGGTCCACGGGAGACTCGACGGGGGTCTACAATGGAGTGAAAAATATGGTAGAAATGTATAAGACTATGGTAGAAATGTAGCAGCAGGGGTCCACCAAAACAAGTAAACTTTTGAAAGTGGTCTACAAGAAAAATGCAGATGTGGCTTATCTCGATTTATCAGAGGAACTGCTCAACAAACTTGAACGTTTGCAAAATGTATGCATACGATTCATCTTCGGTCTACGTAAGTATGATCACGTGTCCGAATATAGAGCACAGTTAAAGTGGTTGCCAGTACGCCAAAGAAGAAATATTCATATACCTGCTCTCCTATATCGTGTACTCTCCCAATTAACACCATCCTATCTCAACGAGCTATTTGAACCACTCTTTTCCCACGGTCTCGTCCTTCAGTCAGACTCTGACAGTTTACTAAAAAATCCGAGTCATAATAGTGATTTCTATTCCCATCCTTTCTGTGTCCATGGTGCAAGACTCTGGACGATCTCCCAGCAAACATACGATACTCACCTTCTTTACCATCGTTTAAGACTCACCTTAAGGATTACTACCTTTCTAAGAAGTAACCAGTTCTTCCCTTTCTCTCCTCCTCCTCTCCCAATTTTCTCTCCTCGGGTAGGTATTATTAGTTTTAAAATTTTCCAGTTGTCTGTATGTTATGCAGACGGTCTGTATAATATTATGTAATAATCTTTATTTTCACAATGCGCTCATGAACTACTGTGTTTAGGTTAGTTGTAAGATATTGCCATGTGGCAATAAGCTCGCCTTTTTGTATAACAATTAAGTGCAAATAAAGAGTTTATTATTATTAAAAATAAGTCTGGGAACCTCTGCTTTAAATAAAACCCACAGCAAGTTCTGTCACGCTTATAGTGAAGATCGGTCCCATGTCGCCCAGATAATTAAAAACTTATTCTAGAGCAAACATTTTAAACATGTACAAGTTTAAAAAACAAAACATATTAAAAGAAGAAAAAGTAGTTTAAAAAAAGCGGAAATAAAAAAAACATTGAATTAAATAAATACCTATATATATATATACAAATAAAATGTATAAATATATAATTATATTAAAATAAAATATTGAAATAAATAGATAATTAAATACACTTAACAATTAAAGTAATGAATATCATTGTGGTTTTTAAAATGTTGTAAAGGAAAAAAATGGGTGGCGCTGAAAAATAATTGAATTTCAAAGTGGGCGGTAGACGAAATAAGTTTGAGAACCACTGGTTTAGAGCTGTCAATTTTATTGCTTCGGTTATTATTGTTTGCCAGGAGGTTTAGTTGCGTCTTTTATTGTCGTATCGAAATAATTATGAGAATATGTGAAATAGAAGTTATCAAAACTCGTCGGATTTCACCCAAAAATGTGGAAAAAATGTTTACTTAGTTTTACTTTTGGCCCAAATGAAAATATTGTGAACGCTCAAAAAAAAATCGAGATGAAGACGGAAATATCCATTTTGACCCCCCTCTGAGTCAGGCTGAAGTCTGTCTGTGAGTCTGTCTGTGAGCCTGTGTGTGTGTCTGTGTATGTGTGTGTGTGTGTAAATGTATGTCTGCGTGTATTCCTACGCGATAGCGCCTAAACGCTTCATCCGATTGAGCTGAAATTTGGCTTGCAGGCATCATTCGGTCATGACAAGAGTTGGAAAGATTGTAGTTGAAATCGGTCCACTAGGGGGCGCTAGTCATACTTCAATCTTGAAATATTGCAGTTAGAGAGTTGAAGTTCGGTACACCGATGCGTCGTAGGGCTGAAACTCCATTGTAAAATTTTGGTTGGAAAATCATTTACACAAGCGAAGCATTTTTTTAAATACCGTCGTATTTAAGGAAATATAACATCATATAAAAAAACCATTATTACCTCGGAAATTCTACAAAATAATAAAATATACCTACTACTTTGCTATCATAGTCACTTGACACAATCACAATCCAGTGAGGGGGGAGGAGTGTCGGGTGGTGGGAGTTGGAGGGGGGTTAAGGAGGAGCGATTGAATAAGGGTGGGTTAGGTGCGGGGGTGAGAGGGGGGTTGTTTGCTTGCTGGGAAAGTCTTGGGGTGACAACTGATTTTCTTCCTTTCCGTTTCGTTTCCGCTTATGCACACAAAGAAAATTAGACAGTTAGAAATGAAAGCGTTAAATAATTAAATTGAAGAAATAAATTTCGTAACCCATCGATTGGTTTGTCTTGAATTTGAAAGCAATTTAATATTAATGTAAGGGGCTTTCTAGACGACCAATCATGCCTGTCAAGCATTGCGTCGCGGGCTGGGACGGGATCGCAAACCGCAGGAAATATGAAAATATATTTTTTTTATATTTACCAAAAATGTTTAATTTTGTAGGTTATACCAGGGAGTCACGTTAATTAGACGTAATTGATTGATGAATAACGTGACTTCCTGGTATAAACTACAAAATTAGGCATTATTGGTAAATATTTTTAAAAATATTTGCATATTTCCCGCGGTTTACAATCACTTCCTAGCCCGCGACGCGATGCTTGACAAGCATGCTTGATCGTCTAGAGAGGCCCTAAACCTGAGACAGGTTACTGACTGTACATTGTTTTTTTTTTTAAATTTCAGAAATTTTTAGAAATTTCAAAATATGCTGAAGATGTATGCTATTATTTATTTACTAAAAAAATATATTTAGGAATTATTTTTACAGAATGATTTTGCGTCACTCCTAACTAGGCAGTGCCTGTTCCAAGGAAAACGCCAAAGCTCTGATGGTACTTTCAAGACGGTTCCGGCAGTACCGCGTGCAGCTCAGCTTGTATGTAGTAGTAGTCGAACGCCATAGTTAGTAGCGCGTACTTTGTTTTTCAAATATTTAGTTTGATTTCCCAAAAAATATAGATTGTGCAATTTTTGTGCAAATTATTACATATTGATAGTCAAAATACTCAAAAAATATGTTATGTCACTCCAAGACATTCCCGGCAAGTAGCCAGGGACTTACTTCATCTGAATATTTATTCCTTAGATTAAGTCGACGAGCAGCGCGGTCGAAAATTCAAACGATTTCAAATCTAATTGCAAACGCAGGTCGCAGAGAGCCTTCGAATACGACTTTTGAACGAGCCGCTCATCGCAAGCGTCGGCGTTTATAATGGCCTTACCAATTAATATAATACATGTTGCATGAGAATTAATATAATACATATTGCAATTAATATAATACATGCAATGTAATGTAATATAATACGTAGGGGGTGGGGTTGCATGAGGTGTTTGCGCGAAGGGGGGGGGGGGGGCTATTTGCCGGGAATGTCTTTGGTTGACCCAACCTTTTTTTTTACAATTGTATATTATTGGGTATCTAATTTTTATAAGTTACATTTACAGACAGAAAAAAAACTATTTATGTAACCGTATACTCTAAACAGCCGCCACTTGCACAAAAAAATAATCTATCATCTCGAAATTGATAGTGTCAATAACAAAAGATAAAATCGATAAGCTAGGATAAATCTGATTGACGGCATTTTAAGATACGAAAATTTAAGACATTGTTACCTACATACTTTCTTGCTATGAAAGTGGTCGTTTAGAGGCATACTTTTAATTTTAAACGTTTGAAAAAAGAAAAAATTAAAAAAGGGTAAGTTTTTGTTGCTTAATTGATGAATTTCTTTACGTATCAAGCTCGCGTTATGTAAGCGCAGTGAATGTTGCCCAGGGTTACATGTGTCCCCGGAATGGAGGTGAATTTACCCCCCTCCTCCCTTTTTATTTATTTATTTAAGAATTAATTACTATAATACATTGATTTGGAATACACGGATGGCAAAACCTTTTGTTTCTGTCACCCAACTGGGACTAGCCCGTTCTAGGGTGGACAGGACTCTAATATTACAATCAAGTTTGCTTGATTGCTTGATTGTTTACAAATGTACAAGTTTTAGTAAAAAGCTAATAACACTAAATTGCCCTAAAATGTGGTCTTCAAAATAATTTAAAAAAAGTGTGGCACTCGGGGACTGCCGCGGTAAAGCTATTGCATAGTATTTTTAACAACTTATGCAATTATAATTATTTATTTATTTTATTTTTTCTGATATCAGATAACAGCGCTCTATTGAAAACGATGAAATTATTCCCAATCATTTGCGGCTGCTTAGGAATGATTTAAACGTCTTCCGATAGAGCGCTGCGCACGAATTTTTTATACGATAAAGCAAAAAAAACGGATTATTCGAAAAAAATCGTAGATAAAAAGATAGATAATTAAATTATCTTTAAAATGGTGCAGGTTTCATAATAATACGCCAGATAGTATTTGCGTAGTAGTACCTAGTCGTTTTTGTATTCGGTCAGACCTAATTTCACAAATTAATTACACTATGTAATATAAACAAACTCGAAAATATTCAAAGCTAAGAATATTAGGAAAATGTTCTTGTTTAACATATATTTTTTTCGAATCGTAAGCTGTTTTAGCCTTAATTATCAGTTTAAAATCATTAATATTCGTTAAGAAATTTCTTCATTCGGTCGCCGCGCTGGCCTAGCCGCGATAAAAGCTATGCAATAGCTTAAAAATAAATAAAATAAAAAAATAATTTAAAAAATATATTAAAAGATAATATAAGATTTAATACAAAAATACCTAGTCAAAAAAGTACAATTCATTGTCAAAATAATATATAACAACGAAGTCAAATAATTTTTGGTAGGTAGTTAGTTTGAGGTAAAAAAATCTCAACATACATTTTTAATAGCTTTTATCGCGGGCCTTAGGCCAGCGCGGCGACCGAATGAAGAAATTTCTTAACGAATATTAATGATTTTAAACTGATAATTACGTCTAAACGAGTACTGCTTACGATTCGAAAAAAATATATATTAAACAAGAACATTTTCCTAATATTCTTAGCTTTGAATATTTTAGATTTTGTTTATATTACATAGTGTAATTAATTTGTGAAATTAGGTCTAACCGAACACAAAAACGACTACTTCCACTGACTACTACGCAAATACTATCTGGCGTATTATTATGAAACCTGCACCATTTTAAAGATAATTTAATCATCTATCTTTTTATCTACGATTTTTTTCGAATAGTCAAAGAATATCCGGTTTTTTTGCTTTATTGAATAAAATTCGTGCGCGGCGCTCTATCGGAAGACGTTTAAATTATTCCGAATCATTTGCTTCCGCAGCCGCAAATGATTCGGCATAATTTCAACGTTTTCCGATAGAGCGCAGTTATCTGATATAAGAAAAAATAAAATAAATAAATATTTATAATTGCATAAGTTGTTAAAAAATGCTATGCAATAGCTTTACCGCGGCAGTCCCCGAGTGCCACACGTATTTTTTTTAATTCTTTTGAATATATTGACTTCTTTCTGTACTCTTCATATTTAGTGAGCTCGATTGCATTTCTTCGTGAACAAAAGTTGGAAATTAGTTCTTGTAAACGACACAGCACAATACGATAGAGCGGAATGTGAAATGAACGGTTGTCACTTTTTGGCATTAAAACTACCCACCAAATATAAAGCAACTGAATCTAAGACCGCACGGAATGTGTTAAAATTTATTCGGACGAATATAAGTTCGACAGGTACCTAGTTTGTATCGACTATCGTTTGTTTCACATTCCGCTCTAACGTATTGCTCTATCTCGTTCGTTTGAGCTAATATCAGTTTTAGCTCACAAAGAAACGCAATCGGGCCCAGTATGTAGTTAAGAGACTTTTTGGGTATCCCGTCAGATTACGTACTGTACTTGCGGAACCTACCTACAAAAGTTTATATTAGCATATATACTTTCGTATCGTCTATTCTAAATTTGTCTTTTTAATAATAATTTATCATTTTTATAGTCTCTTGAAGATGACGTTAAGTGTCGCTTTGGCATTTTTGCTCTGTCTGTCAACGTGTGGAGCTTATCGGATCCTCGTGGTATTTCCCGAGCCAGGAAAGGACCATAGTGTCATGGCCGGCGCTTTTGTCGATGGTCTAACGAAGCGAGGGCATGATGTAAGTTTTCATTTTTACCCGATTTCAGAAAAAGGAGAAAGTTATCAATTCAGTTGTATCTTTTTTTTATTTCGGTCTTCTGTAATATTGGGTCCTTATATGTAATTGCTGATTTTTTTTACACAGGCCACTTTAAACTTTGATAACTTGGGTTTGAGTTAGAATTTCAAATTCAAATAAATTTTAATCCATGGCCATGATATTTATTTTTATAAATCAGCTATTTATTTATCTTTCCACCGTTTTTTTTTTTTGCTCAAATAGGTATTTTCGTTTATGCAACTATAGTAAGTAGAAAATTTACAAAAAAGGAGGAGGTTATCAATTCGGTTGTTTTTATTTATTTATTTATTTATTTATTAGTTTCAAATAGTATTCAAGGGCATTACAGATGAATCCAATTCGCCCTTGAATATTAAAGCTAGAGTGTAAGTCTAAAAATAAATGACTACATAACTATATTAATGCTAACATTGAACAAGAAAGAAACATAAAAATATAAAACTAAATAAAAGACAGATTATGATAAACATGAGATAGCAGGGAGTTGCCTTTTTAGCTGCCAAAGGGATATACAAAAGATATCTATTTCTGTGGGTAAGGAATTAAGAAGAGTTATAACCCTTCCCACTGGCCTGTCTACAAAAATATTTGTACGGTGGTACGGCACATTAAACAATAGATGCGATCTCCTCGCTGTGTAATTTACCGGTACGTACAATTCAAACTTACATAGTATCTCTGGCAAATAAATAGTTCCTTGAATCATTTATATGCAAATATAATTAGTCAAATATATCGACGCGTTTCAAGACTGTTGTATCCTACCATTCCTAGCACAAAATCGGACGGAAATAAGTATGGATATATTGTATTTTCTGTAATAAATATATCTTAAAATTTTCTTTGAATACGCTCTACCATCTGCATGTATTTGCTTTCACTTGTACACCAGATGACCGAGTTATATTCAAGTATGCTACGGACTAAACAATTATATAGTAGAAACATTTCATGAATATTATTAAACTGTTTGCATATGCGAATAACAAAACCGACCATTTTGCTAGCACGGTTGCAAATATTTGTAATGTGTGCACGGAAATTCGACTCCGTATCAAATATAATTCCCAGGTCCCTCACCTATTGTCCGTAATAACCTCAGAACTCCGTCATTTATGAAAATTCGTTTTCATTTGAAATGGTATACTTCCATATCGATCCCATTTTATCAAAATCCTGTTCTGATGATGGGATCCATGAGGAATTGAGGGAACTCCTCAAATACTATCATATGAAGTTGAAAATTTACATGTTGGTTCAGTTCCGATGACAATGCATTTTTTATGGTAATCATGACCTGATTCTTCATCCAGGGTTGCATCCCGAAGAGAGGACTCCTCAACAATCACAGCACAGACACGAAAATGTGTATACCTAGGCATTCAGTTATGGCAGCCCGTTCTAAGTTTTACCACTACACGGCTGCTGCACCCAGGGTCTGCTCCCTATGAGGGGACTCCTCAACGGTCAACAGCACAAACACCAAATTTTGTACGCATTAAATTACAATAGCCCGCTCTAAGTTTCACCAAGACAGGACTGCGGTACCCAGGGTTGGCTTCTAACGAGGGAACTCATCAACGGCCAACAGCACAGACACGAAATTTTGTATACGCATCAAATGATAGCCCGTTCTAAGTTTGACCATGAAAATGGCTGCTCCACGTATAATGAAATTTGAAGTCGGTTTTTTAAATGTTAAAATGTTGAATTATATTAGTGTACCTATATCATCAGGTTGTTGTGTCTGATATAGTAGCGTAGCTACTAAGGTGCGATGTGGTGCGGTTGTAACAAAAATCCAAATTGGCGTGGCATGTTATGCTTCTGAAACATGTTTCATGCATTGCAACATGCTTCGCGTGCATTTCTCGTGTTTTTTTTCAATGGTCTTACTCAGGTTTTGAGTTGTTTCCTAAGCATTGTTCTGGGTCTGCGAGCATTACTCAAAAATTCGCATAAACGCTAGGACGTTTGAGCTGTCAGTGGCTTTACTGTCAGATTAGAAATAGCCGTATTGCACGGCCCAGTAAAAAATGACACTCCTGGTATCCACCAGGAGGTCCAGCACCAGGACCCATAGTGCTGGGGGCCGACGGGATTTTGGTTGTTGGTCTAATTAATATAATGATAATATCCATATTAATAATAATCTTGATTATTCAAATAAATCTCAATATGCTCAAATAGACACAATTAGTAGAACTAAATATTTATAAAAAAACTCCATCTAACGGAATTCGTTAGTACTACTACAGTGCGAGCAATGGCGTTTCGCGAGCTGCTTCGCCGAGTGAGATAGCGCACTGTTCCCGTCGTTTGTCTTTTTCTGGCACAAAAAGTTTCAGGGCTTTGGATATTGGCGCGGGCGCGTGCGGTTAGCGTCGATCGTCTCGCATGTATGCGTGTGTGCTTTATGTGTGTTGCGGATTGTTTCAATAAGCACATAACTTTAATAGTTTAAACACATTTTTTAAAACAAGCTTTATTAACACGTTCGCTGCGGCACCGTTTTTGATGGACTTTCAGCCAGTGCGTATGAGGTCTTTTCAGGGCAAGGTTGAACTTCTTTACAGTGCGTATGATACCTACTCGGCCTCACAAAATAGGTTTTTAAAAAACACCTTATATATAGCTCAACAATGACAATATTTGTTTGATATTTTACAGTTATAATCTTAAATAGTTGTTAAAGTTAAATCTAGCTTCGCCCGCATTTATGACATTTCGGTATTGAATAAATGTAAAAATATAATATGACATCTATTCTATCTCACATCGCACTGAAAGGAAGTTCGGGTTGTGTCTAGACTAGTGATGTAAATAAAAGAGATTTGCAGTTACGATATCATAATTTTAATAAGTGATTAATCAAAATGTTTTGCATTAAAACATGGTAAACAAAACGATTTGTCACACTGGACGCAAAATGTCACAATTTTTTTAGTTTTTTTTGCAGCCTCAGCACTATTTAAAGTAAGTCTTAATTTATTGTAGCATCCAACGCAGCGCTTTCTTTGTCTGCCTTTTTGGAGCGCATGATTAGCACATCTGCCACTAGGAAATCCTGGAAGAAAAACACTTGCGTTAGATGAATTTAAATTATAAGTCCGGATAAAGACAATTTCTGATTTCCGGACTTCAAGCTTTTGCCATGCCTTATATTGGTGAAATTGGATCAGTAGTTTAAATTGAGATGGAATAACAAAATGACCAAGTAGAACACCATTTCTAGAATACACATTTTGATATAAAAAATATGAGTATGATTAATGTTAGTATAGAATGACAACGTACCTTTTTCAGAAATGCTTCGCCCGGTGAGTGCTTCAATAATTGATTATGTAAAGTCTTTCTTTGGCATTTTGTTATTTATAGTAGACATATTATAAATTATCCAGGCGTTCACAAGAGCAGTGCCAAATAAAAATTCCGCCATAACTTTCCTATACCATTTTAATCCTCGTTTTAAAGTCGTGTAATATGACGACATTTGGTCACTATAGTCTATACCTTTTTTGTTTTGATTATACAACAGAACACATGAAGGCTTTTGAATTTCTTCGTTAGTTACTCTTGTTTTCTTGCCTGTGTTTACTAAAATAGCAGTGTGACCTTTACAGGTGGAGATCATTAAAACTTGTCGCTTATCACACCATTTTATAATTTTTACGCCATTTGGCTTCATCTTTCCTGTAGATTGACCTTTTTTCAATTTTGTGGATATAACGTTCTTAGACAGTGCTCTACGGATGGATCGGAGGGTACCACAATAAAATGTTTTCTTTTTTAAAAGTTCTTCAGCCAACTCAACAGAGGAGTAGAAATTGTCAGCTACAACAATACGACCTTCATTTTCTAGCCCTCTAATTAGCCTCAAAACTGTGTTTTTGCCGTGATTTTGCTCTCGATTATTGCCTTCCTTGCCTGTATAAATAAGTGTATTATACGAGTATCCCTCAGGGGTGCACAATTTATATAATTTGACTCCATATTTATGAGACTTATTCTTTATGTATTGACGGAATTTAAGTCGTCGGCGCCACGGTATCATAGATTCGTCAATGACTACAATTTTGCCAGGACGAAGAACTTGTTGATATTGGGTATTCAATATGTCGTGTATTTGGCGAATTTTATACAATTTATCCCCAGTATTATTAATTGATTCGTCACAAAAATGCCAAAATTTTAATATAATAAAAAATCTGTCCCGGGTATTACGGAGCAAATGTACTCGTTTCTGTATATTGCCTTTTTAGACCAATAGTCGTTAATATGTGGAACTTTGTTTAGACCCATTACAAGTATGACTCCAACAAATCTTCTCATTTCTTGAACTCCTATGGGTGTCCATGCTTTGAGACAAGATTTTGCCTTTATGTCATCTTGATGGTCTTCGAAATACTTTTCTGCATATTTGTTTGTATCTTGTACTATTTTACTTATAATTTCATCGGTTAGAAACAAACTGTATATCTCCATAGGTGATTTGCTACGCAAGAGAGGATTAATAGCACTATTAAGGGTACTCTCGTCGAAATCAATACCAACATCGTCAGATATATCAATCCAACCGTCCTCGTTGTCGATAATTTCTGATATAGCTATTTGATTTTCGCCTTCCAGTTCGTTTTCATTTTCACTTTCTTCCCCTTCATTTACTTCTATGTCACTTGATTCTGAGCTCTCAGTCGAAATGTCTGTATCTTCATCTGCTTTATCATCATTGCTTCTAGCTTGAATAATACTTTCACTCTCTATATCATTTTCTGCTTGCTGTTCGCCGTAATCTTGCCTCACTTGTTCTTCTTCCTGCTCCTGATGGTCTTCTTCCTGCTCCTGGTGCTCTTCCTCCTGCTCCAGGTGTACTTCTTTCTGCTTTTTGTGTTGATTTAGCTGTTCTATTTGCTGTTTTGCTTGCTCTTTTTCTTGACGTTCTTCTTGCTGACTTTCTTGCCGTCGTTTTTGCTGCTTTGTTCGATGTTTTTTACGCTGTCCTGTATCTTTTTCTTGTTGCTCTATTTGTGGTTCCTGTTGTTGTACGCCTAGATAGTCTTCTTGGTGCCCTTTTTGCTGTTCTTTTTGCATTTCTGGAGTGCGTTTTTCGTTTTCAGTATCCTTTCTATGTAAATTGTGTATATTACCATTTTCTATATTTTCATCTTCAAATGAGTGTACAAAGATATATTCATTATTTTTATCTTCTGTTTTTCAGGTTTAGTATAAATTAACGATGTTGTTTTTAACACTTCTTGCATATTTTCTTCACTTAACTGTACGGGTAATAAGGTTGATAATGAAATATTAGTCAAAGATGAACATTTGCTTGTTTCGCCAAGAATATTCAACGAATCAGGGGAAGATACCCGGCTTCTGTTGTAATTATTCTCTCGTAGAAATTTTTGAGTTGGTGTGAGCACAATTGGGTTACACGAATCTTGTGGATTTTGTAGTTCCGCACTTCCGAGGACACTATAATGTTTACCAGTACCTGGACTAACAAACATTTGGTTTTCTTGTTTAGTCTGGTTACAGTTTTTTCTATACTTTTTAATAGGTGTAAAAATGTCGTTATCAGAATCACTGTCACTCTCGTTTTTTGATATTGCAGTAGATGGGTTGAAAATTTGAATATTTTTTAAAATTTTTACTTTTTCCACAGGACTATTTCGGGTTGGAATAACCCTTTGCATAACTTTTCTATATTTTAATTGTTTCAACTGTTCCGATTCATGGACGAATCTGAATCATATAATGGGAGCCTCTTTCTGCATGATTTTCTGTTTGAACCCTCCATAATATAACAAACAAGCTACCTAATTTACACTTATAATAATATCGTAAAAATACGAGCGCACCGGCGCGGGCGGCAGCGTGCTTCCGTATCGAAACTAATGACATCACTAAGCGGAGACGCAAGGCGCCCGCGCTGCCCGCGCACCGCTCCGTGCGGCTGTGAGGTCTATAATTTTTGAGGCACTTCATACCTCACTCCGCACTGTACGTGATTCAATTACATTCAGTGCGTATGCGGCCCGTTCAACCTCATTATTTATTAATTGGGCCGTTGGGATAGACTTCGTAAGGGAAGCAATATTAGGTATATATTTGTCTCTGTCATACGCAAAGAAATGTGAACATTGTCGCCCCCCGCACAGAGTGAAAGAGCGCGATTTTCACTGCCGCACCTGCGAGTAGTCTCGCGTGTGGCTTTTTAGACCGCATAACGCATTGAACGTGTTAAAATGCTCTGTCCCGAGTCAACCCTGGGTGCAGTAGTAATGTCATAACTAGAGTTGTCGACTACAGCGGGCGAGCCCGTCACCTCGGGAAGTTTTAACGATTGGTCGTTCTATCTCCCTGGAGTGAGCGCAGAAGACTTTGACTCCGCCACAAACCCGTAAGAGGCCAACGCATTAACCGCGAGATATCCAGGAGTGTTACCCAGCAGGCTTACACTCACGCCCTTACTACCAATTGCGACCAGATTACTCCAGTCTCTCGATTGGTTACGAGTTCGAGGTCGCTTGCGCGGTCCTCTCCCTTACGAAGCGGTGAAACGGTGTATACCGAATCTATCGCGGACTACGGCATCCTTTGCCCGGCTGTTCACCCAGGATCGGGTAGCCGATGGTCGTTTCGAGAGCAGTCGCCGTAAGGTCCGCAACCACCCCCGCTCTGTAGAAAACAGTACTGCTTCCAGACTCCCCCGACTGTTAGTCAGAGCGAGCTAATGGGCCCTTGCTGAGTTGGCCACGAAGACCCATTCTGTTTCAGGGTCGGTCACACTCACGGGTCAACACCCATCCGATGGCCTCCACGCATGGGGTGCGAGCCTGGGTAGGACACTGGGTCAACCAGTCTCCCCTGGGAACAATCCTCTGGCGCTCCTGGGCGGTCTGCGCACCGAGCGGCGCAAGCCAATCGATTGTGCTCTCCGACTAACAATCGGGGGAGTCTGGGAACTGTATTGTTTCCTATAGAGCGGGGGTAGTTGTCCACCTTACGGCGACTGCTCTTGAAATGACCATTGGCCATCCGATCCCGGTTCAGAGTCGGGCAAAGGACGCCTTGGTCCGCGACAGATTCGGTGCACTCCGTTTCACCGCTTCGTAAGGGAGAGGACCTCGCAAGCGACCTCGAACTCGGAACCAATCGAGAGACCGGAGAAATCTGGTCACAATTGGTAGTTAGGGCGCGAGTGCCGCCCGCCAGGTGACATACCTGGCTACTCGCGGTAAGGCGTTGGTCTCTAACGGGTTGTGGCGTAGCTAGATATCGGATTTGTTATGTCCAAAGTCTTCTACACGCACGGTCGATAGAACGATGAATCGTTAAAACGTCCTGCGGTGACGGGTTCGCCCGTTGTGGTTGACATCTCAATATGTTAGTCAGAGTGCGCAATCGATTGGCTTATGCCGCACGGTGCGCATACCGTCCAGGAGCGCCAGAAGGTTGATTCCTAAGGGAAACTAACCCTAAGGTAAGAGTCCTACCCAGGCTCGCACTTCATGCGTGGAAGCCGTCGGATGGGTGTTGACCCGTGAGTGTGACCAACCCTGAACAGAATGGGTCTTCGTGGCCAACTCAGCAAGGGCCCATTAACTCCCTATATCATAGTGGTTATAACGGGCTAACATATTTGAATGCTACATAGAATTTCGTGGCTGTGCTGTTGACCGTTGAGGAGTCGTCTCGTTGGAACCCAATCCTGGGTGCAGCAGGTGAAACAAAACGCGCTATCATAATTGAATGCATATCCAAAATTTCCTTTCTGTGCTGTTGATTGTTGAGGAGTCCCCTCGTCGGAAGCCAATCCTGGGTGTCAGTAGCCATGTCAT
>OX155974.1:12992822-13140672 GCA_944548615.1 Micropterix aruncella | reverse complement strand
TACAGGACATAGTCTGTCGGGTCAGCTAGTAGGCAATAGAAGACCATTTACAAGTAGTATTCTGATTCTGAAGCTGAGGTGCTTCCGAAGTCTTTATAAGGCCTTTAGACGTGAGAACTTAGAGACCTTTCCTTAATGTTTCCTTTAGACTTACTCTTAGAAAGCCTTCAGACTTCCCCTAACCGTTAGTTGTCCTTGAAATTAAAATTAGTCTCATCAATGAATATTATCAGTAAATAGTCTTATTTTGTATTGTACTTTAGAATATCCAGTCTATCATGGATGAATCTTCCTACGGTGTCATCTACGTGGACCTCAAAGCAAAGACCCGCAGACTGGACTGAGGCCAAGCGAAGAATAGCCGAAATATTGAGCAACAGAAAAGAGACCATTCTGTGGAATTCCAACGGCCATGATATACCAGAAATGCCACCCGCCATCCTGGTCAAGAATTCCATCCCTTCTAGAGGAGTTTTAGGTAAGCTTTGTGATTGATTTTATAACGGTATCTAAGGATGGATCAGTGGTAAAATATTAAAAGGAACATTAAAAGGCCAGATATTACAGAATTAAAGATACAGATAGTATGTGAGTACTTATAGTACCTCAGTTTAGTATTGTATGCCATACTATACTATACATATAAGTATACTATACCTTTACAGGCTGAGTTTTAATTAACCGGCATACTTCAAGGAGGTGAATCAGTACAGGCAAGTAAGCAACTTAGACTTTTTAAAAATGGGAGAAACCAAAAAAAAAATTTTCAAACGTAACCCTTATTGAAACATGCTTTTTTCCGTGTATTATCTTATATTTTTTTCAGTGCGGATGTTGTTAGAATGCTAAATTATTTAAGTTGCTCCTTGCTTTAATTTTAATTTTTTTTATTTATTTAAGTTTATAAAAATACATTTAATTACAAAAACATTCTCTTAGCCTAATATTTCATAATTAATTAAACATTTTTCCAATTTACTTCCTAACTCGGAAAGAGATTCAGATATGATAGTTTGTGGTTTACCACCTCACTAGGAATAACCTGTATCGAGGTGGTACCAACAGAAATCGTATAATGCCTGCCGAAAGAGCATGGTATATCCGCTCTTAGGTTTTTATTTTATTTTATTATTTTTTTAACTTTATATTGCAATGGTATTTACATTTAATAATTACAAGGATGGAAGTAGTTACTTTATTCTAAAATTTAAAAATTTTGAAGAGACCAAATTGAACGGAAGGTATTTTAGTTCAAATATTCATAAATAAATATTCTTACTTCTAATACAATACATACATAGATACGATTTTACTAGCCGATTAATTTTACTGCGATCCTATTTGTCTAAAGTGCATTAGGTTTTTTTTTAACATTACAGCTCACCCGTCCGTTAAGCTCTACATCCACCACGGAGAGTACCTTTCTGCGTTAGACTCGATTCACTATGCGGTCCCATCCATAGTGTTCCCGACGTCCGACAAGCAGAGAGTGAACTCTGATCGAATTGTAGACAAGCAGATATCAATGGCTCTCTCGATCGACCAAAATGAATTAGCCCAACTTGACGATGCCTTGGACGACACACTCGGACCTATGTAAGTACCTATAGGGCCCGATTGCGTTTCTTTGTGAAGTAAAACTAAAATTAGTCCAAGCGAACGAGACAGTGCGATACGTTAGAGCGGGATATGAAACGAACGATCGTCGATAAATACTACCTGTCGAACTTATACGCGTCCGAATAAATTCGAGCATATTTCGTGCGGTGTAAGATTTGACCTTGGCGGGCAGTTTTAATGCGAAAAAGTGACAACCGGTCATCTCACACTCCGCTTTAGCGTATTGCCCCGTCTCGTTCACACGGACTAATTTCCGATTTTAGTTCACGAAGAACCGCAATCGAGCCCATAGTCAACGATAATAACCGCCACTTGGCCGGCCCTTCCTCAGATTCCTTGGATTGTTTAAACAAGGTAGAGAGGACGAGTAAATTATTGAACATAACAACAATATAAGACTGATTTTATTAAATATCTTTATATTTGATACATTGATGCAATGCATCTTTCATTATCTTAATGACATTTGATTGAAACCCCAAATAATTATATAAAATTTAACGCCCTCTATACTCATTTGTATGTACTCTTTAGAACTATCTTTTTACATTAGTATCATTTCTGGTCGCTTGATGTAATTTAGTGTTTATTAGTGTAAACAAAATTGATGAGAGCGATTTGACCCCCTTCCCATGTATTGAGCGATTTTTGCCCATAATAAACCATTATCCTGAAGTTCTAAGCTATTCAAAAATATATATTTCATTGAGGTACCCGATTTTCCGTTAGCGTCTGGAATCATTTGTAGTACCTACTTTACTTGCAATTATTTTTATTGCGGTATTTTAATGAAATATTTGTAATTTATGTAATTATTTATAAATATAGATGTATATTTCCGGAATGTACTCATTAATATCTTTCACTTTACACTAAACACCATATATTTATGTTAATTTATTCACATTTGGATATTTGTACATTTAGGCAAGGACTTACTTAATATTTGGATAATTAAGGTACCCTATGATACTCAATATCACAACACGATTCCAACAATACCACACACTTCTAAACCGGTTCAAGCGTTTAGAAGTTATCTATACTAATATTATAAAGAGGTAAAGTTTGTGACGTTGTAGGAAGTAATCTCTGGAAAGCCACGTTATTTGTGAGTGTCATAGGCTATTATATATTAATCCGAAAAATTAAAAGACTTTTTCATGGTAGTCGGATTTAGAAGAATAAGAATAAGAATAACAATAAATTTATTTTCATAAGTAAATTTCCAAAAACATTATTCACAAAGTCTGCCTAACTAGGCCGAAGCCCGTACCAAGGTAGACTCGACTAGTGTACGTACAACGTACAAGTGTACGTTTTATATTGTGCGCAAACTTATTAAAGTACTATTAATGAGAAAAAGAAAATGTAAAAAAAAAATAAAGTAAATCTAGTAACTCTAATAAACACGTAGTACATATGTATAAATTTCAAGACTTATTTTTTACTTTTTAGACTTATATTTGCAAAGTAAGTCGGAGAATAAGTGGTCGAACGAAAACGTCTCTAACTAACGCTGCCTTAACGATGAGAGATATATGATTAAGTTCTATAGAAAAGTTGTAGAGTTTGATAATGCCTACAAAAAAAACCAGCGAGAGCATATGTCTAACTTTTATATTTAAGTCACAAAAAGTAGTATTTTATATTTTTTAAAATATGTAAATTGTTAGGTCATGTTTATTGGTCATATTATCAACAATTATGAATTCATATCAAAATAAGTAAATTATCGCCTCAAGTGTTTAAAACAAAAGACTTTTCCCTTTTACTGCATAAATAGTTCAAGAGATAATACGACATAGCTATGGAACCGCGACCGTGTCGTAATACTAATATTATAAAGAAGTAAAGTTTGTGATGTTGTAGGATCTGGATCTACTAAACCGATTTTGAAAATTCTTTTACCAATAGAAAGCCACCTTATTTGTGAGTATCATAAGCTATATTATTAAAACCGAAAAATGAAAAGACTTTTTCGTGGTAGTCGGATTTGCAAAGTAAGTCGGAAGCGGTCGAACGAAAATGTTTCTAACTAACGCTGCCTTAACGATGAGAGATATATGATTAATTTCTAGAGAAAAGTTGTAGAGCTTGATAATGCCTACAAAAAAGTCAGCGGCAGCATATGTCTAACTTTTATGTTTAAGTCACAAAAAGTAGTATTTTATATTAAAAAAATAATTTAAATCGTTAGGCCATGTTTATTAATCATATTATCAACAATTATGGATTCTTATCAAAATAAGTAAATTTATCTACGCAAGTGTTTAAAATAAAATACTTTTCCGTTTTACTGCATATAATTTCCCTTTTACTGCATACCTAGTTAAAGAGATAATACGCTCACAAATAAGACACTCACAAGAAGACACTCGCAAATAACGGTAATATAGTCAAATTGGCGTGCAAATACATACATACATATGCAGTAAAAATATAACCCTTCTTTTGGCAGTCAGGAAATAAATCATAGCACTCAGTACTAACCGAACCACACTCATAATTTCATCACAAGTAAAAAGTTTTACCGCCCAACGAAGTGGGCACGGGTCAGCTAGTAGTGGAATAAAGAAACGGAAAGCATACATAGATAAACCCTGAATACATAGCACTCCTTTTTGTTGGGCAGTCGTGTGAAAAGAACCATTTATAAACGGTTTACGACCATGGGCTGGATCCGGTAGATTCTGACACTGCCGAGTTTTCAGAAAGGTAGACGACCCACGTGCGATGGTAGTTTTAAATACTACGATTCTGCCTTTTAATAGGATTAGCCTCGGTTTTTTGCAATCGGTTTCTTTAAAGATTGAAAAAGATTGACAAATTCAGGAACGTTTATTTATTTTATTTATTTAAGAATTAATTACTATAAAACATTGTTTTTACTTATAAGAATAACAGAAACTGAATGGCAAAACCTTAACCTTTTGCTTAATTGATTCTGTCACCTAACTGGGACTAGCTCGTTCTAGGATGGACAGGACTCTAATTTACAATAAATTATGTAAAAGTTTTATTAAAATACTCATAAAAATAAATTGCCCTAAAATATGATCCTCAAAAAAAACAATCAAATAGAGCGAGACAATCAGAGAATTTACATAAAACTAAAGTAAAGAATAAGATAAATCTATAGTAAAAAAAATAAAAAATAATACGTGTGGCACTCGGGGACTGCCGCGGTAAAGCTATTGCATAGTATTTTTAACAACTTATGCAATTATAATTATTTATTTATATTATTTATTTTATTTTTTCTGATATCAGATAACTGCGCTCTATCGGAAATCGTTAAAATTATTCCGAATCATTTGCGGCTGCGGAAACAAATGATTCGGAATAGTTTAAACGTCTTCCAATAGAGCGCCGCGCACGAATTTTTTATTCGATAAAGCAAAAAACCGGATTATTCGAAAAAATCTGAGAAAATTTTTTAAGCTATTGCATAGCTTTTATCGCGGGCCTAGTAGGCCAGCGCGGCGACCGAATGAAGAAATTTCTTAACGAATATTAATGATTTTAAACTGATAATTACGTCTAAACGAGTACTGCTTACGATTCGAAAAAAATATATGTTAAACAAGAACATATTCCTAATATTCTTAGCTTTGAATATTTTAGATTTTGTTTATATTACATAGTGTAATTAATTTGTGAAATTAGGTCTAACCGAACACAAAAACGACTACTATGCGAATACTATCTGGCGTATTATTATGAAACCTGCACCATTTTAAAGATAATTTAGTTATATATCTTTTTATCTTCGAATTTTTCCGAATAGTCAAGGAATAATAGCCGTTTTTTTGCTTTATTGAATAAAATTCGTGCGCGGCGCTCTATCGGAAGACGTTTAAATTATTCCGAATCATTTGCTTCCGCAGCCGCAAATGATTCGGAATCATTTCAACGTTTTCCGATAGAGCGCAGTTATCTGATATCAGAAAAAATAAAATAAATAAATATTTATAATTGCATAAGTTGTTAAAAAATGCTATGCAATAGCTTTACCGCGGCAGTCCCCGAGTGCCACACGTATTTTTTATTTCCATATTGATCAGATTGTAAAATCTCGGCGTAATGAAAGAGTAATGTCTTTGTCCAATTGATGTTTTCATCCTGGGTATTATTAGGCTATTTTCTAAAACTTGTCTTGTTGGTCTTCGGTTCTGAATTATTCCTAAATTTGATTTAATGTCCAAAAATAGCTTTAAAAGGGATTTTTTTTTAAAGTTGCCTACAATCAAGGACTTTAGCTTCCACATAAAGTTCATTGCTGGGATGGCGATATGGTCTGTGGAGAATAATTTTGAGTATAAATTTCTGCGCAACTTGCAATGGCTCTAGCAGGGTTTTACCACCTCCCCCCCCCCCCCCCCCATCCAATTATGCCGTAAGTAATTAGCGATTCACATAAGGCATGATAAACAGTTTTTAGCGTTTTGAAATCCAGAATATTCTTCAGTTCTTTGAAAATATATCCAAGGATTCGCACCTTTGTAGCCATGTTATGTATATGAGTGTCTTAACGTAGGAAGCAATCTAGAGTGATGCCTAGGTATTTCCAAGATATTTCTCTTTGCAGAGGCTGACAGTTGCAAGACTACCCTATCGCATTCGTGTACTACAATAGTTTTATTTGCAGTGGGTTGACCCCTAATGTTTATACTAAATGGCATGTATTTAGGTCCCAGAACGTTACCCTGTGGGACACCATACGTGAGATGCTGGCTTTCACTCTGGCGGCCCTGGATGGTGACACGTTGTACTCTGTTGGATAGATAACTATCAAACCATTTAAGACTTGTATAGTTAATTCCCACACTGCTCAGTTTGTACAATAATATATTATGTGGAATGGAGTCAAAAGCCTTTCCGAGATCAAGGAAAACTCTTAGACACTTATCTCCTTTATCAACCGTTTCTACAATAAATTCTGTTAAGGCAGTTATAGCGTCTGTTGTGCGTAGACCTTCCCTAAAGCCGAACTGATTGTCTGACAGTATTTTATTTTCAGTTAAAAATTTATAGAGTCTCACCTTTGCAACTTTCTCCAAGATTTTGGAGATCGTGTTTAAAATAGAGATAGGTCGATAATTATTGACATCATGCTTATCACCCCCTTTATGTATGGGAATTACTTTTGCAATTTTTTAAGGGTATACAATTAAGGGTTTAAATATACTTTTGGAATATTGTATTTAGCAATCAATTCGGTGAACTTGCTACCGATGAACTGTTTCCCATTGTACGATATTAAATACTACGGCACACCAAAGCGAAGGAAAATATGTATTATGTTTGATGACATAACAAACAATGATGGTATAAACAAATTCTAAAATATTCAAAGCTAAGAATATTAGGAAAATGTTCTTGTTTAACATATATTTTTTTCGAATCGTAAGCAGTACTCGTTTAGACGTAATTATCAGTTTAAAATCATTAATTTTCGTTAAGAAATTTCTTCATTCGGTCGCCGCGCTGGCCTAGGCCCGCGATAAAAGCTATGCAATAGCTTAAAAAAAATTACAATCTGCATGTAAATTATATCAAAAATATCGAAGACAAAGACGACAATGTGTCTTGATAATTCCGAAATGCAGACCCAAAACGGGCTCATAATTTTTAAGATAAGCTTCTCTCTATGCTGCAACTGGCATAGAGAGAATTTTGAAATTATATTTTATATTGTCCGATTTCAAAAATTCTTTCGCCAATGGGTTTTATACTTATTGATGAATAAAACCCATTGGAGAAAGAATTTTTGAAATTGTAGAGATTTAATTGTAGAAGAATCTATTTGGTTAAGGGTTCTGTGCCGATTGTGTACATATCATAAAATATCATACTTTAAAAATATCGTACTTTCAAATGATTGCCTACTTGTCAAAACATGTCCCCCATCTAGCCGGGCAGCAAACCCGCTGCACCGGCGCAGGAACTACTGGTGTACATTTGCCTAGTATTTATTACTATTTCGGAGGTCATGGAGTTATCCCTTTACCGCGAGTGTGTGGTCCGTTGTAGAGAATCGATGACCACCGTCGCGGCGCGTGGTGTACTTACCAATGGCGTATTCAACCGGAGGTTCGGAGGTGGAAAGCGCAGAGTACTTGTTCGGCTGATGATTTAATTGATACTATCGGGCGGGTTGACGTGTTGAGTCCGCTCGACATTATTTAGACCGTGTACGTTCGTAAAAGTTATCTGACAATTTATATATGACTCCATGATTTCCCGCACAGTGGCAATACAACGCGCAGGAAAATTTAAAGTTCTGGTGGAGCAAATGAATTAAACATGTGACGTAGTCTCTACACTATCATAATAGATGTATTTCGCATTACAGATACTCTGACAACACGCGCAAGCTATCGAGGGCGTACCACGACCGTCCGATGCTGCCGATGGACACGGCCATCCACTCCATAGAACACTGCATCAGGCAGTACGGCACCAAGTACTTCTCCAATCCATCGGCTCATCTCGCCTGGCACCAATATTACCTCGTAGACGTGATCCTAATCTATGCATCAACCGTGCTGGCCATAGCTTATTCTATGGTTTTCGCTTACAGGCTTGTATCTACCAAGATTCGCTATTACAAAGTCGCTATCGAGAAGAGATTGTATTTTCTGTAGATATTTATGAAATATGGGTAAATTCCTCATCGGGTAAGCACTATGATCGTTATGCCCAAAATAAAATATTATATATTTTTCGTTACGCGTTTTACTCTGTAGTAATATGATGCAGCTTAATAGTTTAACCTGTTAACCGAGAAGAACCACTATCGGTCTCCTCATCGGACACACGACCCTTAGAGCATATCTATTCAACCTTGGCTTGACCGAGAGCAAGGACTGCCGAATATGTGGCGAAGAACCTGAAGACAGCATACACATCGTTGGTCGCTGCCCAGGTCTCGCCGCTAAAAGACACAGTTTACTAGGACGAACCTTTCTCGAACCTAGCGATCTGCCCAACTTGAAGGTCAGTGATCTACTTGGACTGGTAAGAAGTACTGGGCTACTAGCTGACCACTGACCTAACCACATAGTGGGTAGTTACAAAAGATCTTATAGATCTAGGTGACATCAAGGGCTGGAAACAAGCCCCCCACTCCGTCTACTACTACTACTACTACTAACCGAGAATGACTTATATATATATATATATATATATATATATATATATATATTTGATAGTTTTGTGTATGTTTTCAATCCTGCTGTGCACTTCACTTTACGAAGATTTCTGCTCTTGCAGGGTTGAAGATCGTCAGTTGCAGGGGTTAACCATTATAGAGATACTAAAAGTTATCGGAAAATTGTAGCTTAATTTTTGAGATAATTGGATGAAGGGTGAGCGTTTACTAGTTGAAAAATGGGCCCAACTTAAACCTACTCCTCTTTCCGCAAGTGAGAGGCATTCATCATTCTCGTTAACACCTAAAGCATTCCCGAATCCGATCAAGGGAATCCTTCGTCACGATGTAAGTGGCTTTTATAATTATTTACTTTATAATCATCTTATTGATCAATTCTAAAAAGTATATATATATATATATATATATATATATATATATATATATATATATATATATATATATATATATATATATATATATATATATATATATATATATATATATATATATATATATATATATATATACGTCAAAAGTAAACAGTATCGAATACTGGTAGGACGTATAGCGTCCTCGAAATATATTATTATGTTATATGATATATAATATATATTTCGAGGACGCCTTCAAATATTATTTGAAATTCCACCCTTTCAAATGTCATTTGAAAGGGTGGAATTTGTTTTTTCGTTTAACGAATGTGTGAGTCATTGGTACATGCAAAGATAATATAATAATGGGTACATGTATTGACGAATTTAAGGCCATGCGCTCACTGCGGTGCATATTATTTCCGGAGAATTCGTAGACTATAAACGCACATGAACCGCGCGCACTATGGAAAAAAAATCGGGCCAAATTTAAACTGTCGATGGCTGACGAAAAAATATATATTTCATTGTCTTTTGCATTGATAAAATCATTAATAATAATAAATCACGACACGTAGGCGTGAAGTAATAACACGTCTTTATATACGAAAAAGTGGCGCCCATTGTATGTTGCATAATTAAAAAGGAACTTCAAACTGCCTATATGGAAAATTTGTAAAGTAAAGGGAAGTTTTGGAACAAAGGATTCACACTGTTGGGGTATAGAGGTTGGCGGTTTTGAGAGTCGCTTCTGGAATCGTGCGGTACCTACTGGCGGGTGTCTCCTCTATCCTGCTGTGCACTTCACTTTACGAAGATTTCTGCTCTTGCAGGGTTGAAGATCGTCAGTTGCAGGGGTTAACCATTATAGAGATACTAAAAGTTATCGGAAAATTAAATATAAGAATAAAATATTGAACAATCCAACCCTTAGAAATATAGCCATGGGAATGACACTCACGAGACGGCATGTTTTCAACCCTCGAAGATGTCGCTGTAGGGGGTGTTAGTGCACGCTACGTTCAATGGTGGTTTATTCAATAAAGGCGATTTTTTCGCAAATAACTACATAACTGCATAGATACTGAGATCGGTCGCCCACGAGCTGTCGCAACGAAAAAACCACCGATCGGTGGTTTTAGCATTTCAGCGGTTAAAGGATAAGCAAATGTTATCTCTTTTGTTATTTGTTTAAATATTCGACTTACGATCACAATAAACTTTTAGTAAATTAGACTTATAGGGGATAGGAGTCCCTAATGATTACCTACTTTAAATCATACATTCCGAATAGGAATCATATAGTAGAAATCGCACGCACAAAAACTACAACAGTTCACCAGTACGGAGCAAGGAGCCTTAACAATCTTTTGTTAAGGCTCTTTTGTTAGGCTAACAATCATTTGTTAAGGCTAAGAAAAGATCCACAAGACAATATATTGGTTTTTATATTATTATTATTTATTCCGTAGCCGGCGATTGGGGAGGGGGTCATCCTCGTAGCCAATATGCTGCTGTCGGTGCCGCTGGATCTCGTACTCCATTCACGATTCGCTTCCATTCTTGACGATTTTTTGCCACATCTCGAGCATCGATAGCCGATAATCGTTGATTCTCAAGGTCGTCTTTGATATTATTTAGCCAGAATCGGTGCCGATCGTTGAATTCTCCATTTTATCGGAGGGTCTCGCCAAATAAGTTATATTGGGTTTAAAACTAGGTTGTTACAAACCTTACGCGGTAAATTCGTTTTTATCTTATTTATAATTTCAAATAACCACGATAGTCTTCGAGGTATTAATACAATCGAAGATGACGTAGGTATATAAAATAAATTAATGGCTAAAGAGAAATTCTTTGGGATTAAATACGTCCAAAATGATAGTGCGTGCAACCAAAATCAGTTATATGCAACCAAAAACACAAGTCTGCGAAGAATATCGTTACCTTGTAAAATTTTCCGATGATATTAGCCTGGCCCATACTTTGCGCATAGGATCGCACTTCGAGTTATAAATCGCATTTTTCGCAGCGCGGAGCGCCTAGCCCGTACAGGTTAGCTCGCATCTTAGCGTTGGTAAGCGTCTAACCCCAAAAGGTTAGCTCAAATCAGAGGGGTTTCTCAGGCAAATATTAAAGTCATCACGATTTAATACAATCGAAAGCAGCCTAAATAAAATAAATCTAAGGCTAAAGAGAAATTCGTTGTGGATAAATACGTCCAAAACGATAATCCGTGCTACCAAAAGCACAGTCACATTCGCTACAGACAAGTTATTACAATTTGGGCTACAAGTCAGCGACGAATATGGATATTGTGTTTTTGCTGATATTTTCCAGCCTTAATTTTCCACATGAACTTCGATAAATTCGTATAAAGAGAAATCCGTTAAGGCTAAATACGTCCAAAACGATAGCCCATGCTACCAAATGCACAGCCGCAATCGCACAGTCAAAATTGACTGTTGGATTTGAAATTTGACTATGACGAAGTGTCTCCAGTGGTAACTCATGCAATTGTTTGCTGTGAAGTTCGTGAGCGATTGACCCGGCTCAGTTGTTTGGGAGCTTCTCCATCATTGTTTGCAGTTCTTGATAAAAGACATAAAATATGCGTACAGGTCACGCGATAAGAGCTGGCACGTTCACAGTACTCACATGTTCACAGTTCACAGTACTCACTCACATGCAATGTCACTGTTAGCGGTTATAGCTTGACCGCGAGCGAGAGAGACGGAAAGATTTTTATGATGCGCATCAAGTGAAAGTCACGTCGCGCGTCACGACATTGCATTAGTGTGAGTACTGTGAACGTGCCAGCTCTCGCTGCGACACCTGTACACAGGCGCAGATTTTTTTAACGATTCTATGAACGCTATAACCTGTAGGTTATAACCCACCGTGTTTTGAAGAAACACGGCAGAATCACCAAAACCAACAAAAAAAATATGGACGCCACCGCTTCTGCAAAGACGGGAACTAATGTGATGTTCCATACTGGGATCAGACAAAACTCAACAAATGTCATCTGATCACTGATTTTATGTAATTGATATCTTTGTCAATATACTGTCCACGTCTGGCAACGCTGCTGCTATTTAAACGTCAAATTGTCGCTCCTTCCTTTTAAATACAAAAAAAGTAGTGAAGTTACAATATCTTTACATCTAACGAAATCGTCAACTTATTCAAGAAATAGGCTTCATTTTGCATCATTCACCATTAAAATTAGTGGACATTTGGGTGAGAAACATTGTTTTAAACTTCTGAAACAGTGCACAAATTTAAATATCGTCCTGCGAGCGGTACCTACCCACCAAACAACGCCGCCTGCGCCGCCTGTACGCCCGTAAAACGGCGTTGCCAGACAACTAATAATAAGACAACTAATAATAAGTACTAAAATATAATTTTATATTTAATATAATTTGTAAAATTGACGAATAGAAAGTCGGCGAATAATCGGCGACTATACACGAATTAATCATTTCTGGATGTTCTGATTTTTTTATATTTTTTTATTGACTTATCGTATTTACTGAATATTGTCAGCATTTTCCTACTCTGCACTAACTTGAAGTAATTAAACATGATGACTAGAAGAGCAGTCGCAGAGGCATACTATGAGGAGTTGAAAGATAAATACGTAACAGTTTTAAAAGACCTAGAAGCTGCAGAAGTTCGCTATAAACAGTAACATTAAACAGTATTTTTTTATTAACTTTAAAACAATTAAAAATATATAAAACTGAGAGTGAGAATTGCAAAAGGAACGAGCTGACAATGAGTTGGAAGTATTAGCAATGATTAAAAAGAACTCCAATCTCAAAAAAGAGATGGCAGAAATGAGTTTACAACTTGAAAATATCATTCAGGAGAGGGGTAACCTTCAATCAATAGTATCTAACTTTGACCAGTGCCGCGTTGAGTTCGAGACGACTCTCCAAAACAACGCTGAGCTGAATAATAAGCTGAGAGAGGCACATAATACGATAGAACAGATGGAGCGCACGAAGCAGAATTCCAGGGCTGCGCATTCACAGTCGCTGTTTGAGGAACTGATCGTTAGCGCTCCAGACATAGCGTCAGTTTCTGCCTGCTCAAATATGAGCGGCCTTCCTGTCATGACAATTGACTTGTCCTACGAAGATTATGGAAAATCAACCAAACAGTTTGTAAATAAAGTAAATAACCACAGTGTTGAAGATGGAACTACAATATCTCAATTGCACACCCAGGGTGTGGAGGTGAATTGTCTTGGTAATTTTACTTCCCAAAAAACATTACATAAAGATAGCAAAGAAAATCACACCAAAGTAATTATGTACAGTGATGAAATAGGTAAAAATATGGGCCAATTAATGTTACAAACATCCGGAGAACTGGTAGCTAACCATTGCTTTCCCGGTGCCAGTTTTACTCAAATATTAGAAAAAATAGTTAATAGTTGTTATTGTCCTGACACTACTTTAATTATTTTTATTTGGGAGAAGGGGAAACGCAAATATACATGTATTAATAAAATATTTTGAATTATTTGCACAGTTAAATATGAAAAAAATTGTCCTATTTGTTTTTCCTTATAGTAAATTGTTGCCCGAAATGGAAAATATGTCTAGATATAAACTAAATAATAAATTACATACGTTGACATTGTATGATGACAAATTCCAATTGTTTGACATAAATACTTTTAATAAGTATTTTTACTCTTTCACAATAGATAATGTTTATCTTTCAATTTTTTGCAAAAAAAAAACAGTTAGCAAATGGGCTATCATATTGTTTGAATTACTCAGGTAAAACATCGGCAAACACCACTGCTACTAATGAGCAGTTAAACGATTTGACATTAAGTAATGACAATTCAGAATATGTTGCATATTCTTTAAATTAGACTTTAAGACAATAGAGCGAAACTCTGGCTATGTAATTAATGAAAATGAAAACTTAAGTAGCAATAATGGTAATTTAATACAACTGTCTTCGGAGAAAATTGATAATATAAATAATCTGATATCCCCATCAATGGTTATTACTCAAGAAAATATGCCAAAAAATTGTATAAATCTGGTGCATCAGAATATTCAGGGGATAATAGGCAAAGAGCTAGAATTAAAATTGTTCTTGAACTGTAATCATATCGACATTCTATGTATATCAGAATCATGGCTCAAAAGCCATCAGATCATTTTCAGTTCCAGTAACCATCAGATTGCCAGCTCATTTAACAGAGTTCGGTTGATACGTGGTGGCTCTTTAATAATTACAAAGACATGCTTGAAATTTAAAGAAAGATTATTGTGAGCCTCTCTGTCGAACGAGTTTTAGAGATTGCATGTACAGAATTGGAGGAAACCATTGTTATGAGTGTATTACAAACCACCATGTGCGCCTTATGAAGCTTTTTATAAAATTATGGAAGATGCCTTATTTAAAATAACCAATAGTCCTAAACCAATCGTTATTTGTGGAGACTTTAACATCAATATATTAGAAAAAAAATCCTTGACATGTAACTTTTTAAATTTATTTAGATCATTTAAGTTATATAATGTTTTTCTTGAACCTACGAGGATAACTGCCTCAAGTGCTACTTGTATAGATAATATATTCACAAACATAAAACCCAATTATAAATCACTAATTAATATTTTGCACTCTGATCACTGCGGTCAGTTAGTATCATTTCCTAAGAAAAGCACTAGGGTACTAAGAAAAAATATTAGTTTTATTCCAATTACTGAGTGCCGTCTAGGGGAATTTAAATCCAGCTTAATTAGCAAATTACAAATGTTGCCAATTCATGACAATCCTGACCAACTTTATAACTCATTCTTTGAATTAATTAGAGTTGAATTTAATAGAATCTTCATACCTAAAACGAAATCGATCAGTGATCGCTTATGCTTTAGTGATTGGGCAACTGTTGGTATTTACAAAAGTCGTAATAAATTGTATGAACTGTATAACGAAAAAACTTATAATCATAGTGCGACTTTTAAGAACTATGTAAATAACTATTCCAAAATATTCAAACGAGCCTGTTCCACTGCTAAGTCAATTTATTTGAAGAATAAGATCAAAAACTCTACAAACAAAATTAAAGCTACATGGAATATTATTAATAATGAAACAAATAGGGTAGGGTAATAGCTCGCACAAGGGACTTTCATTTAAAGATAAATAATTTAGACATTAAAGCGGATATGGAAGTTGCGACTGAGTTTGAGCGATTTTTTACGAATATACCGTTAATAACGACTAACGCCCTCAAGTCGTCTTCCATTACAGCTGAGATGCTACTTAAAGAAAGCGTTTCCGCATGTGTTACCGACTTCGCTTTCACTATTGTTAACTGCAATGATATAATAAATGCCTTTAAAACAATTGAGATAAAGAAAACTATGGACCTTTGGGGATATTCTGTAAAAACTATTTCATACATCATAGAAATAATCGCACCTTATCTAGCATAGGTATATATTCAATTGTTGTGTTACTTCTGGAGTGTTTCCTGATCTGATGAAACATAGTAAAGTTATACCATTATTTAAATCTGGCGATACTTCTGATCCCTCGAATTTTCGACCAGTTTCTGTACTTCCCACTTTGTGCAATTGTCTAAGAATTAATTTTTCGAAAATTTTACTGACTCATTTTAACAAATATAATTTACTTCATAAGAAACAGTTTGGATTTACGAAGGGTTGCTCAACCATAGATGCGGGAACCGAACTATTGACAGGTATATTAACCCTTGGAGTAAATGGGTATTTTCATGGATGCATCTGTCTCTTTTGCAGGATTTTCGGCGAAATCGACCTTAAAGTACTATAACTACGAAACTACTACACCAATCATAAAAAGAACAACTGCACAATGATTGCATTGAAATTTCGAATATAGAATATTGAAATATCATTTTGTAAAACAATTAGATAATTATGAATAAATATGAGAACGTCAAAGAAGTGAAAAAAACGCGGAACAAGATCTGGTCGTATCATACTCAACGGATAATTGTTTCAGAACCAGATTTGCTCGTATCATACTCAAGGGGTTAAATGCATGGGAAGAGTCACAAGACGCATTAGGCATCTTCTGTGACTTATCTAAGGCATTTGATTGTGTACACCATGATACAATAGTTAGGAAATTACATCACTATGGCATTAGGAACAAGGCTCTTGATCTTCTTACTTCTTACTTGGAAAATAGAATTCAGAAGGTTGATGTAAACGGTAAAAGATCACCAGGATCAATGGTCACCATGGGTGTCCCACAAGGCTTTATTCTTGGCCCATTTCTCTTCTTAATATACATCAATGATTTACCATTTCACATAAGGAATAATCACGAAATTGTATTGTTTGCTGATGATACTTCTTTGACGTTTAAAATTAGTCGACAATTGTACAATTATGACGAAGTTAACAATGCACTCTGAAAAGTTGTCCAATGGTTTAATGTAAATAACCTACTATTAAATGAAAAAAAAACCAAAGTGATTAAATTTTCTACACCTAATGTTAAGCAGGTACAAACCAATGTAGAAATAAATGGAACTAGACTGGAGCCTGTTGCTTCAACTATGTTTCTAGGGATAAAAATTGATTCCAAATTACAATGGGACCCACAAATTGAGAAAATGTCAGGAAAACTTAGCTCTGCGGCATACGCAGGTAAAACAATAAGGCGGCTGACTGATGTAGATACAGCAAGAATAGTATACTTTAGTTACTTTCATAGCATTATGTCCTATGGGATTCTTCTCTGGGGAAGCTGTGCGGACCTTAATAACATCTTTATACCACAGAAACGTGCTGTAATAGCTATATATAAACTTGGTCCTCGAGTTTCACTTAGAGAAAAATTCAAAGAGATAAATATTCTTACTGTTGCATCACAATATATATAAACGAAAATCTGTTGTACGTCCACAAGAATATTGACAAGTTTAAAAAAAAGCGACACTCCTAATGTTAATACTAGACATAAGCATAACCTTGTTGTACGTGCTACTCGTCTCCACAAAATAAGCAATTCTTTTTTGGGACAATGTATACTCTTCTATAACAAACTTCTTCATACTATTAGAGAACTATCTGTAAATAAGTCTAAAGCTACCATCAAAGCAAAATTGTATAAAAAAGCATACTATACAATATCTGATCATGTAAATGACAAAACGGCTTGGGAGTAAGGCTTGGACGCATCATAAGAACATAAATTAAAAATAATATTTAATTGTGTCTATATGAATAAAGAACATTTTGATTTTGATTTTTGATTTTTGATTTTACTAGATGACCCGGTGAACTTCGTACCACCTAAAATTGATTTGATTGTAACTCTTCATAAGCGTTTATTGATCCTAATCAACCTTCCAAATCCAATTAATTGATATCTTTAATATGGCGCAATCATGTACGGTTTGAGTTTCGTTTGGTGATTAAATGAAAGTTGTTTGTAATTAAAATAAATTCTATGTATTTAATTCAACAAAAACATTCTGGTAAACTATGTTTTTCGTTTTGTTTTCCGGCGCGTAAATAAACAAAAATGATGACTTTCTGGCCAATGGCAAACACGGGATGTACAGTTGTCCATGCGCGAAATACGGAAATTCCAAGTTAATTCTGAAAACTTCCAACACGCGTGATTTGTCATCGCGAAGGCTAGACACACGGAGAATTGCAGCTGTTTTTAAAATCGAATGACAAATCCGTTGATTGATGTTGATTGTCGAGGTTTATTGATTTTACGCAGCATGATGATGACTGAGCATAATTTCTATTGCAAATGTGAGGTGGCAATCCAGGCAACCCCACCGAATTCAAAAATCCTGTGGGAGAGTTGACTACCTCATCCTGGTTGATAATTGTATCTATCGATTGAAGGCAAACAACTGACCCTGAATTACATTTTGAATGGTTGCGTTGAGATCATCTACATATTTGCTTTTCACCGCTAATTGGCTCGTTAGGTCATCTAATTATGGTTTTTGAACTTCTGCGCTACGTTCGGAAAAACACGCCAATAGAGTTCCTCCTTCGATTCGGTCAACTGACAGAAATCAGTGGACAATGTGATAAATCCGGTCAGGATGTCAACTGCGACTTTCCCCTTACCAATGTACAAAAATTGCTTCGAAAGCACATCTGCATTTCGATTTTGTTGCAAAAACACTCGCATGATAGTCGTCAATCGGAGTGTCTTCACATGTCCCCACAAATTTGATGATTTTAAGAGCCGTATTACAAAATAGCGTAGGTATTCTTTTAAAATGAGTTGAAAAAATGAACGCATTTTTTTTTGGATGTAACTATAAAAGATAGGATAAATAAATAAATAAATAAAAAACTATTCAACCCTGGGAGAAAAACCGCGGCACTGAGCGCTCTTCTCTTGCGCAAGCAAATATATACACAATTTCTAATTGTTTTTTGCAGTGTTTTCTCCTTTCTAATGACAATAATTTATATTATGTCGTATTGCTAAAAGAGTGAACTTTAATATAGTATAAGTATTAAATAATAATCTTATTTTATTTCTGAGAAAATTAGAATGATACAGGAAGATTTTTTTTAATTTTGTGTAATTGTAAGTAATGTATACCTTGGATATGTGGTCAAAAAACGAAAAAATAAAGCCGTAGTGTACATCAAGAATACATGACGGCCATAAAAAAAAATAGTATACGGTTTTCGTTGTAGTGATATTACTGTATTAAGGAGCTCAAAGTTTGCCTTCCGAGCGTTTTACGAATAACGACTTTCGGAAAATGGGCTGAATAAGTAAATAATATTCGTTACATCTAAAATTAAAGGCCGCTATGGTCAACATCAAGAAATGGTCCAGGTAATTCAGTAATTAAAGTTTGTAGAAATCTCTTTATTTCTTGGAATTAGAACGC
This sequence comes from Micropterix aruncella, assembly GCA_944548615.1. Classification (NCBI taxonomy): domain Eukaryota; kingdom Metazoa; phylum Arthropoda; class Insecta; order Lepidoptera; family Micropterigidae; genus Micropterix; species Micropterix aruncella. The sequence goes on along the minus strand of OX155974.1, from coordinate 13,121,603 downwards.
CAAAAATCCACTTTTCTTGCCTTTCTGGAAAAAATATGTGAACGGGCTCTTAAGCACGCGTTTAGTTCGTTGAACGTGGAATAACTGGAAGAGTCTGACGCAAATCACCGGAAAACAGAATCATAGCTCCACCAAAAAAAAATGTAGTCACGAAGAGCTTTCAACTTTCTTGTCGGGCATCGCATATTCGTCCCAAACGATCAATTTGCATATCTGATCATAGATCATACATATTCTTAGGCACCACTGCAAGCAATTTCGGATTAACAGTTTCATCTTGTATTTCGGCCGAAATGATGAAATCATCTCACATCAGTGCGGTTTGCACTTGAAGTAGATTGCCGCACATTTGACTGACTTCGTCTACCTATGTTATCTCTTCTCCTCGACATTGTAATGGACACTGTAACACGACACGGAATTGTTTTCACGCTCACTCAAATCGATCGAAATTTCCATGAGGTCTTTACAGTATTGAAATCCCCAAACTAAGTCCAAATTCGTGGTTATGTCATTAAAAAAAACGGTCGTGTCACCCGAAGACTTTCCTGTCAAGTAGACAGGAACGTAATTCATCTGAAGATTAATATAATTAATCCTACAACAACGACTTTTTCGACTTTTTTAACTTTTTCGACTTTTGCGACTTTTCCGGCTTTTTTTACTTTATCGACTTTTTTCACTTTCGCATTTTTTGACTTTTCGACTTTTTTAAGTTTTACACATTGTACGGAATGAATAACAGTTATGGATAGCCCAGCTGTCGAACAATACGATCGCCGCGATAGCCATCTAGAAAGTGGCCAATGTTCCCAAAATGACCAATTTCGATTTTTTCGATTTTCATTTGTTTCTTTGAGTTTTTCCTAAATATTTTTTTTGTAACCCCCCCCCCCCCCCCTGAATCAAGCCAAACAAAATAAAAGAAATATCATTCAAATCGGTCGAGTCATTTCCGAGATCCTGCGAGACTAACGCACGGCGATTCATTTTTATATATAAGATGATACTAAGATATTAATAGAATACGAAACACAGATATGATAATTTCATTGCTTTTGAATTCCATTACCTATATAACGATAACAATCAAAGGAGCAATTAAGACCAGGGGTACGTAATCAATGATCTATGAAATCGCTATTATGCGAACATGGGCCATGGAGGAGAAAAGGATGTATACATAAAACAGATTTCTCAACCCAGATGATTTCTTACAACTGGGAGGCAGATCATATTAGAAACTGAACACCTGCCTTCTCTTGTTGAAGAGGGATATACAGTATGGGATGAAGGAGAAACATACATGGAGGGGCGTTGGAAATAGGTATATCTAAATAGAACTACTGGATGTGTTTGGTGAAAGAAATTAATAGAAATGACAAAGTTTTGTTCTGTGTAATTAAAAGGGGGAAGTATGTAATTGTAGCTGGATGCTAACTGCAGACAATAATCGTCTGATGACTCATCAAACCCCAAAGAAACTCCATATAAAAACTACAAAGGCAATAAATTAATTGACGAAATTGACAGGTTTTTGTTGATAACCAATAAATAATTTTGTGACATAAAAATGATCCCCCCCACAACGCTAAATTTCTAGGAATTTGGAGGTGTGGCTTTCAGAGATTGGCTAAAAGACGAAATTTAGTGTATGGAAGGGATAAGGAGTCGTGGAGAGGGAATGTTTACTTAAGGCGTTGCACGAGGGGATTCGGGGCATTGAAGAGGTTTCAATACGCACTGGAGATTCGGGAGGACAATTGAAGACGACTCCAACACTTTCAAGAAGACTCAAGAGATCATCCACCGGAGACCATATCTATTCAGAAGAGTAGCTTATTGACTCGGTCAATAAGTGAAAGATTTTGGAGTATTGTTTTTATCGACGAATACGCGGGCTGCTTTTTCGTTAAGCTGTCCGAAGACAGTATTGTTTTACTTGCAAGTATTTAGTCAGTGAATAAAAACAGTTTATTGAATTCAAAATTGAAATAATACAGTATTAGGTATAAGGGAATTATCGGTTCAAACATCAAAAGAAATCAATTTTTCAATTAATAAACTAGAGTGTTTTGAATTTAAAAAAAAACTCTAATTTTAAAAAAATAAAGCACAACAAATTTGGAAAAAAATAATAATTCAATAAATTGCAAATAATAATAAAATATACATAATAATGAAAAATTGGTAATATATTATAAAAAAATATATGAAAAATTGAATAATTTGGAATATCACTATATCTACTACTGAATACTACTGCATCACGGCAGATTACGGTGGTTTTCTTCTCCAGCAAATTTCTAACCTCCTCTTGTTCGCCATATTGTTTCGCCACCAGTCGAATTTGACAGATTCGATTCGTTCATGGCAACGTTCAGTTTGGCCAGTATCGCTCTTTAAAAAAAAACAAAACCGCGGTGTCGACCAATCACGCGAGAGGTCAGCGCAACCCTATCTGTCAAACCCGACATTTACGAAAGTTCGCGAACATGGTTTATTGAATTGTCAAAATATGGGAGGAACGCACGAAAACAGCGAAAAACTACCAGAAAACATAAAAAAAAACACCGGGAAACCATACGAACCGGTTCGGTGAACATACCGGCACACCCGTGCGAAAACAAAACAACAAAAAATGCGGTTTTTGTTACAACGCACATAAGAAAATATTCATGCAAAAAACAAAGACAAATAAATTGACTTTAAAAAAGAAATAATTGCTTGCTGTGAAATGCATTGCTTTGAATTATAATTGCTATTTTAATATGGAGTATTCAAACCAAACTTAAGCAAATTTAAAATGGCCCGAGTAAAAAACGGCCATTTCATGGAAAAGCAAAATCCGTCCTTTTTCGTCTATACTGACTAAACTACGGTAAATAGATATGCATAGTACCCAATGACCGAGAGAAAATAAGAAAGAAAATTTAAATAACATTTATTGTTTCACATTATATTATTATTATATCTTTTCCCTCTCGCATTGACTATATTATAATACATAATTCAAATTAATATACTTCGTATAAAAAAGTATGGATTACGCCGCGGAAGATACGGCCAGTTTCTTGAGATGTTCCATGAAAACTTGCAAGGAGACGTCGTCGGTGAGGACGGGCGCGCCGGCGTCGCCGCCGTAGGCGTACATGTTGTTGTGGGTCTGCGAGGGGTTGACCTTGGACAGCAGGAAGCGCGCCTGCGAGCCGCCGTGCTCCGTGTCGATGTAGCGCGGCACGGGGAAGCGGCTCTGCAGGATCTCCTGCGCGTCGTCCACGGGCGCCCGCAGCAGCTGCGCGAAGCTCTCGTACTCCGCCATCTCCTGGTACTTCGCCGCCCGCCACTGCGCTATCGTCTCTCCGTGGTATATGAGTATTTGGAAGAACGTGTCCATCAGCAGGATTCGATCCGGTTGGATCGAGCTCGTGTCCAAGAGGACGGGTTCCGGCGGACCGTTGAAGCTGTACGCGTACAGGATCGGCTGGATCATGATGAGCGACTGCGTCAAGTCTTCTCGCATGAGCATGTGGCGGTAAAAACTCGTTTCGTCCGGAGAATTATTGAAAACTTGTAAGAATTGCGAGCGGCGCAAGTGATACATGAACTGCGGGTATAAACTGAAGTTTTCCGAGAGGCGGAAGCTGTTCGGGTCGTCTTTTACGTATTCGCCGAAGCGCTGGCACAGGCGGATCAGCATGCGGTCGATCCAGCGCAGGACGTCGGGGCCGTCTTCCTGTTCGGCGCGGTAGCAGACGAGACGGGCCATCACCACCGCCGCCGCTTCTTGATCGAATCCGGCGCTTATGTGTTGGAGGTTAACGGACGCGTCGCCCCAATTTCGCACGACGGTCGTGACGCGGACGCGTTTCTGCCCGCTCGCGTGCTGATACTGCGTTATGAACTGAACGCAGCCGCGCCCGCCTTGCGGAACGGGGGCGGCGTGCTGATTGACCACTTCTAACAGTATCGCGAACGTATAGCTCGGATTGAACGTACAAATCTTCCATTGACACGTGTTTCCCATTCCGATCTCTTGATCGGAAACGCACGGGCCTTTAATGTTGAGCGAAACGCACGAACCGACCCCGCCGTTAATCTTGAGCTCGCGCGAGCATTTCACTTCGAGCGTCCCGTTGAATGCCATTTTTAAATCGCCCTTTTGGTCTTTGGCGAAGACGCGCTGGAACGTCTGTTTAAACAGCGTCGAATTGAAGGAGTCGCCCATGACCATATGTCCGCCGGTCGAATTGCAGCACTGTTTCATTTCCAAGAGGCCCGTCTGGTCGAGCGCGCACGAGTATATGTCGACGGTGTGGCCGCTCGTGGCGGCGCGGAGCGCTAAGCTCTCGTAGTGCTTGACGGCCTTGCGCATGTACTTGGCGTTGTCCTTGTGGATGTCGTGGTGCGAGCGGATGGGCTCCTTGAGCTCGTCGTTGACGACCTGTCCCGGCCCCTGGGAGCAGGCGCCGCCCAGGAAGGTCATAATGCGGGCGCCCGTGTTGGGGTAGGTGATCTCCAGCAGGCCGATGGCGAGCGAGAGCGCCACGCCGCTGCTGCGGAGCGGCCGCTTGCCGATGCCGAGCGGCCAGGGGTCGCGGCCCATCTCGCCGATGAGGTCCGTGAGCGACATGTCGCAGACGCTCACCGGCTGCAGGAAACGGTGCGCGGGCGGGTGCTGGGGCGCTTGAATGCCCATTTTCTGCTGCTGCGGATTCATTTGAGCCACCTGGAAAACAATCAAACTATTATATAACGATATAATTTATTTATTAAAAAAAATACATTTCAATTATTTTCATTGCAAAATGTGCCTAACTAGGCCGTAGCCCATACCCAAATGGATTCCACGTATGGCAATGATTTGTTAAGTGTATACCGATAAAATCAATATAATACACAAAAAAATAATAAAGAATAAATCAGGTAATTCAAACAAAATTAAACATACTTTTATTTAAAAATGTCAAAATAGCACGACCAGAGAAATAAGATTAATATAAAATGTCGGAAGATGAAGTTTGTAAGACAGATAAATAAATAAATCGTATAAAATGTATTAGAATGTATAGCAATAATAATGTATAGAAGTTTATTCAAAATATAACTTATTATCTTTTCCACCTTATTTCTAAAGTTAAAATGAGTTTCGTAATTTTAAATTTAAATTGGATAGACTTTATATTTCTGCATGTCTTTATAGATTCTTTAACTTTGTTATAAATTTTGGGTCCTATAAAACCAAAGCGTCTTTCGGCAATAGAAGTTCGGGTTTTCCTTACTTCAACAATCAAAGGAGATTTTAGATACTGGCTGATTTTATTTTCAAGGAGCATAAGCTTTTTTTAATGATAAATGTGATCGTTCGCCAGCGATAAAGGGCCTCTAAATCTACAATGTGCTCATCGAAAGTGAGGAACATTACTTCATTATATGTAAAAAAAATATGAAAATTGTGCATGTCAGCTCCGACTCACGACTGAAGTTTACTTTTTAACCCCTCAAGACAGTAACGTCCCGAACCGGGTACGATGTATTGTAGTCAATGCTCAGTAACGTCCCAAAACGGGTACGAGCGCAGCGCGACTTTTTTCAGTTCTCCATCTTGTAACAAAAACCGCATTTTTTTGTTGTTTTGTTTTCGCACCGGTGTGCCAGTATGTTTGCCGAACCTGTTTTCCACGGTTTCCTGATGTTTTTTACACCTCCGCCCCTGCCTACGGTAGCTTTTGCTTCTCAACCTCCATCACTAGATGAGATTCTTAATCAAGTAAAGAGGAAGCCGTCGGGCTCTACTCCGGGTCCCGATGGTATTCCCTATTTAGTATACAAAAAATGCCCCTGCCTTCTGCAATATTTAGGATCCATCTTCCGAAATATATGGAATAGCGGTGTAGTCCCACAGAATTTTGGCCGAGCGACAGTCATCTTAATTCCGAAGGTCCCAGTTTGCACCGGACCAAAGGACGCTCGGCCCATTGCTCTCACAGACACTGTGGCCAAAATCTTTTTTAGCATAGTCCACACGAGGATGAGCGAATTCATGCACCGGAATGAGTACCTTGGAGTATCAGTTCAAAAAGGCTTCATGCGCGGCGTCTCGGGCTGCCTCGAGCACAACTCTCTCCTGGCTGCTGCCATCAAGGATGTGAGACAGCACGAACGCCAAATCAATGTATGCTGGCTCGACCTAGAGAATGCCTTTGGGTCAGTCCGACACAGTCTCCTCCACTTTGCACTCCGCTGGTACAACTTCCCACCAGTCGTGCGTGACATTGTAGCCTCCTACTACAACTGTCTGACTTTCCATGTTAAAACGCAAGAATGGACTACCCGCTCTATACCATATTCAATTGGACTATTTCAGGGCTGTTGCCTCTCCCCGACGATTTTTAATATAGTTTTTAATATACTTCTGGAAAGCCTGAGCCAGTTTGACAGGAAGTGGGGCTACCGTTTTAAAACAGACGGCCAATACACCTCGTCGTGCCTCGCTTTTGCCGACGACCTAACTTTCATCACCAGAAGCCCCAAGCAGCTTTCCCTGCTATTACAGAAAGTGGAGCTTTTCTGCGACTGGTCAGGCTGTATAAAAGTGAAGCCCTCCAAATGTTTTTGCCTTGGACTCGCCCGCATGGGCACAAAATTTACATCCTATGACCCCAAATTGGTCTATAAGGGCTCTAATATCTCCCTTATAGACCCAAACAATCATTTCAAATTCCTCGGCAGAAAAATCACCCATCAGGGAAAAGACGTCTCGGGCGATCATGTTATAGAGCATTTCAAAAGTTGCCTGGCGAAAATAGATGCCTTGCTAATTTCTGGCCCTCGTAAGGCCTGGATCTATGACAATTATCTAACGTCACATTTGTCATGGCCCTTTCTTATTTACGATTTTACCAAAACCCAACTGTCCCGTCTAGATGCACTGGTGACAGCTAGTTTAAAATCCTGGCTGTCCTTAGCCAAACCAGCTGACCCCTCGACTCTCTTCAGGTCCAAACAAAATTTTGGGTTAGCGCTTAAACTGCCCTCTCTGCTCTACGCCAACTCCAGAATAACCAAAAAATTCGATTCTGTGCAATTCCAAAGATCCGGCAATATCGAAGCACGTAATAAGTGGCTGTAGTGATTCAAATGAACTACAAGCCCGCGTAGACTTCCACAAAAGGTTCCTTACTGGAATCAGCCAGAATGGCACTGGTCTGGGGTATGGCAGTACAACCACGAGCGACGTGGACTTGAAGAAGTCTCTTTTGCGGGGAGATTACGACAGCAAGAGTATGGCTCATGCTATTGGCCTTCAATGCCAGAATGACTGGACAACAATTGGTGACTTTTGCATTCCGCCTCCAATGCACTGGAAGGTAATGCTCTATGACTGGACGCCAGAGATGCTGAAATTTTATTTGAATGCCTTTCAGCATACACTTCCAGACCCCAGTAACCTCGCTCGTTGGAGCTTTGCCGAGGATAGTTCTTGTCCCCTCTGTAGCAATACCCCTTGCACAGCTAGACACATTCTAGCTGGCTGCAAGGTGGCCTTAGATCAAGGACGGTACACTTACCGCCATGACAAAGTTCTCGCTGTTATTCGCGAGGTAATTAGTCTCTCAGTGGCTCGTGCCAACAAGGGTTTGACAGTATCCTCCAAACCCCCAATACAGTTTGTGCGGGATGGCTCTAAAGGCAAAAAACATTTAACTACAAAACCTTTCTCAATAATCGAGAAAGCTACAGATTGGACTCTGGAGGTTGATTCGGTCTCTAAGCAGTATAAATTCCCTGAAAGTCTCGGATGCACAGCCCTCCGTCCAGATATAACTCTTTACTCTCTATCTCGGAAGGTGGCTCTTATTGTAGAATTAACTGTTCCATGGGAATCAAATATCCCAAAAGACCACGAGTACAAATTAAATAAATACCATGATCTTGCAAATGCCGTAACCCGGAACGGCTTCACTGTTCACCTTCACGCGGTGGAAGTTGGCGCTCGTGGCCTGCCAGCTAAATCTCTATTTCACCTCTTTAAAGATCTTGGCCTTTCCAGAAAAATAATCAACTCTTTCTTAGAAAAATTATCTAAAACTGCGATTTGCGCATCTCAAATTCTATGGCTTCGAAGGGGGAGTGAATGGGTGGCAAGGTGAACGCTCACATGTGGCAAGACAGCTGTCCTAAACCTACCACAGCCGGTTCGTAAGTCCGGAATCCACTGCTCACCCCCCAGAAGTGTAAAAAATAGTATTATGATGGGCCCGACTCCGGTCGGTGAATTCCATGGCAGCTCCGTTTGTATTTATTTATTATATGGTGGTTTTTTGCTGTTTTCGTGCATTCTTCCAATACTTCCCCATTAAAAAATGTATTCGCGAAATTCGGTAGAATGTCGGGTTTGACAGATAGGGATGCGCCGAGCTCTCACGAGATTAATTGAGACCGTTAGACCGATGGCTGATATACCCTGGGTTGGCTCCCGATGAGGGAACTCCTAAACGGTCAACAGCAGAGAGACCCAACATTTAGTATACGCATTCAATGATAATAGCCCCTTCCAGGATCTACCATGACATGGCTGATGTACCCTGGGTTGGCTCCCGATGAGGGAACTCCTTAACGCTCAACAGCAGAGACCCAACATTTAGTATACGCATTCAATGATAATAGCCCCTTCCAGGTTCTACCATGACATGGCTGATGTACCCTGGGTTGGCTCGCGATGAGGGAACTCCTCAACGATCAACAGCAGACCCAAAATTTAGTATACGCATTCAATTATGATAGCCCCTTCCAGGTTCCACCATGACATGGCTGATGTACCCTGGGTTGGCTCGCGATGAGGGAACTCCTTAACGCTCAACAGCAGAGACCCAAAATTTAGTATACGCATTCAATTATGATAGACCCTTCCAGGTTCCACCATGATATAACTGATGTACCCTGGGTTGGCTCGCGATGAGGGAACTCCTCAACGGTCAACAGCAGACCCAAAATTTAGTTTACGCATTCAATTATGATAGACCCTTCCAGGTTCCACCATGACATGGCTGATGAACGCTGGGTTGGCTCCCGATGAGGGAACTCCTCAACGGTCAACAGCATAGACCCAATTTTGGTGTCGGTTTCAGTTTGGATTTTGATTTATATTTCGATTTCATTTTTGATTTTGATTTCGAATTCATCATCGTTATCATCATTATCATCATCGGGGGGGGGGGGGGGGGGTTAAAGGGTGGCGCTAGGTTGGGGGGGGGGCTGGTAAGATTTATGAAATTATTATACAGATGAATTAAGTTCCTAGCTACTTGACAGGAAAGTCTGAGGGTGACACAACTGTTTTTTTTTTTATTTATAAGTAATGCAAATATAAAATGAGAGCAAACAATTTCAGTGTAGGATTTATGCACAAAAATATTTACAAAATTGAATCAAAACCAGAAAATTAATACATTGCATTATCTAGTGGCAACATCACCTAAATAGGCCGACCTAAGGTTAACATTTAATTTTGAATGTGCTTGCAACAACACCGTGTTTATAAAAATGGCATATATCACATTTATACAGCTATTATTACACATTTATACAGCTATTATACAAGCTATTATTTATTATTTTTATAAATGATGTGGGTAATTCAATGTCCTTAAATTGTAATACATTACTATACGCAGATGACACTAGTTTTGTATTCCAAGGTACAACTAGCGATGAAGTAGGACATAATACCAACAAATGTCTCTCTGTAACTGTAACTGGTTTAAAACGAACCAATTATTATTAAATCCTGTTGTAATCCATAGTTTTATTCACATCATAGTTTATTCAATAATAGTTTATTCAATAAATGAGTTAATACAGAGCACAATCTCATGTAGGTAATGTTCACTCCAAATCCCCTACCCGCCTGTCCTCTCTCATTACACAGTGTTGCCAGTATGTAACATATTACACAGTGTTGCTAGTATGTAACATCTCTCCCCGGTTTAGTTAAAGATTCTACGTTAATTTACAATAAAGGAGGAAAAAGCTACTGTGAGAGACGCTGTGTTGATTTATGGATCACACGGATGTAGTCTCGGAGATGGGCTGGAGGAACACCAGCTGTAGCTCGTTGTGTTCGACGTGGAATCTGCTGAGGTGCTGGAACTTCGTCTTCTGATTCGGTGTCTTCAGGTTCTTCTTCGGCGATGACTTCTGGTTCCGCAACTTGATGCGGCAGAATCTGAATGTCAAAGGCTTCAAGCAAAAGGTTTTCAGCGTCGAGGAATGTGAAGCGTTTCTTGAGTTGATTTGCGTGGGCTTTGACTTCTCTATCTTCAGTTTTCACTATGTAATCGACGGACCCGCACTTGCGCAAAATTTCTCCTTCAACCCAGCGCCACTTATTGATATTGGAAAAATGCTTTATGAAGACCTTGTCACCAATTTCGTAGCTTCGTTGCTTAGCGCCATGGTGAGAATTGAACTGCCGTTCCATCTTGACGTTTCGCTCACCTGGTGCTGTCGTTGTGGGCTTGAGAAGGTCCAGTCTCGTCTTCATTGGCCGTTTAGTCATCAGTTCATGAGGTGATTTGTTTCCCAGATTGTATGATGGCATTGAGCGATATGTTGCGAGGAATTTGCGCAGAATCTCGTTGGAGTTGCCTTCGCCTGTGAGCTTTTTGAGTCCTTGCTTGAGCGTCTGGACGAATCGTTCTGCCTGTCCGTTGGATTGTGGGTGATAAGGTGCCGTGGTAATGTGCTCGATTCCTTTGAGCTTGCAAAACTGCTGGAAGTGATCGGACGTGAACTGAGGTCCATTGTCTGACACAATCGTGTCGCAAATGCCGTGACGAGCGAAAGCTTCTTCCAATCGGTCGGTTGTTTGCTGCGAGGTCGTGCTTGTCATCTTAAAGACTTCCGGCCACTTCGAAAAAGCGTCAATGATTATGAGATACCAAAAGTTGTCGATGGGACCTGCGAAGTCGATGTGGATTCGGGACCATGGTGATGCGGAAACTGGCCATGACTGGAGAGGAACCTTTGTCGGTGTTAACGAGTTTGTTGCGCAACTTTCACAGCTTCGGACGGTTCCTTCGATTTCAGCGTCGAGTGATGGCCATGAAACCTTCTGTCGAGCGAGAAGCTTCATTCGTTCGATTCCTGGATGGCCTTGATGAAGCTCCTTAAGAATTTCCTTTCGATAGCGCTTTGGAATTACGATTCGGTCGCCGAAGAAAATGCAGCCATTTATGAGAATGAGCGAATCGTGTCGTCCGAAATACTCAGCGGCTTCGTCATCAACGATGTTTCGACGTTTACTAGGCCAGCCATTCTCGATGTACGTTGCAATTTTTTGAAGTGATTCGTCGCGGCTGGTTTCATGCTGAATGGCTTCAAAGGTGATGGGAAGCTTCTTGACAGTATCGATTGCGAAACATCCGGCTGTGCTCTCGGCGATGACGCGAGCAATGAAAATGGAGCTATCAGGTGCGTATGAATGGGATTTCACCGCTTTTATGTTCACCTTCGTACTTCCAATGACGATTTCTTCTTCAGGCTTCTCGTGCTTGCTGATGAGTCTCGAGATGAAGTCTGCGTAAGCGAAACTCTTTGTGTTGATGTAGCGAATGTTGAAGTCGTATGCGAGCAGAATTAAGGCATAGCGTTGGAGACGACTTGCTGTATGCACGGGAATGCCTTTCTTGTTGCCGAAGATTGCGAGCAGAGGCTGATGATCAGTCTGGAGCTCGAACTTGCGTCCGTATACGTAGCGGTGGAACTTTTGAAGTGCAAATGTGAGTGCGAGGGCTTCACGTTGTATCTGCGGGTAGTTCTTCTCGGCAGCTGAGAATGCACGAGCTGCATGCATCACCGGCTTCATCTTTTTATCTGGCATCTCGTGGAGAAGGACGGCTCCCATTCCGTAGCTGGAAGCGTCGGCTGCGACAATGAGCTTCTTAGTAGGATCGTAGTGAGTGAGTGCCAAGTCGGATGCAAGAATTTTCTTGAGCTGCTCGAATGCCTGCTGGTGCTTTTCTTGCCAATTGAAGTCGATGTCATCTTGCAACAGTTCGTCCAATGGGCCTCGGAGACCTTTGATATGCGGGATGAACTTGCTGTACCAAGTTACGGCGCCAAGAAAAGATTGAAGTTGCGCGACGTTTGTTGGAGCCGGGATGTTCTGAAGTGTTGCAAGTTTATCGGGACTCGGTTTGATGCCGTCAGCGCTGATGATGTGTCCAAGGAACTCGAGCTGCTGCTGGCCAAAAGAGCACTTCTCGAGTCTGAGGTGGAAACCGTGTTGTTGAATGCGAGTCAATGCCTCGAAGAGATTTTTGCGGTGGTCATCTTCATCAGTTCCTCCCACAATGAAGTCGTCGATGAACGGGAAGATGCCCTTAGCTCCGCTCATCATGTTGCTGACAAGTTTTTGGAAAATTGCCGGTGCTGGCTTGACTCCTGGTTGTAGGCGATTTACCTGATAGAGTCCGCAATGAGTGTTGATCGTCATTAGCTTCTTTGATTCGTCATCCAGCTCGACCTGAAGGAATGCGTCTGAGAGGTCGATTTTGCTGAATTTCTTGTACGGTGACAGCTGAGCGAAGATTTCATCAGGCGTTGGCAGCGGATATTGCTCAGGTTCGAGGGAATCGTTGAGTCCGGTGGAGTAATCAGCGCAAACACGGACACGTCCATCCTTCTTCTTGACGGCGACGATTGGAGCGGCGTAAGCAGAGTTCTTGACTGGACTGATGACACCCAGGAGTTGTAAGCGCTTCAACTCTGCTTCAATGACCTCGGCTGCTGCGAACGGAACTGGTCGGCTCTTGAGGTAGATTGGCTTTGCATCTGGGATGAGAGTAAGTGATGCTTTGATAGTGCAGAGTCCTAGCGTGTTATTGAAAAGGCTTGGGAAATTTCGTTGAACTTCCTGCTCGAGCTGCGATGGTGTCTCCGTTGTGATGTTATTGCAGATGCTGGCAATAGGAATGTTCCAGAGATCAAGTGCATCCATCCAGTCGCTGCCGAGGACGTTGAGTTCTCTTGCGACGTAGCAGGGACCTTTGTCTTCACGATCGTGAAGTCTTAAGCGAGCTGAGAACTTGCCGAGCATCTCAATCTGGTCTCCCGAAGCGCTGTAAGCTTGTTCTTCGCAGTCGGATAACTTTGGTGAGCCAATTTTCTTCCAGTTTGCTTCGGAGATGATGGTCCAGTCGGAACCTGAATCGAGTTGAAGTCGTAGCTTAATGTTGCCGATGGCCGGTTCGACGAACTTTCGTGCACCGATGGATGCTGATGTGATCGCGAGACTCTGACGACGCTCGTCCCGGCGGTTAAAGCGGTTTGGTCTCTGACGGAATCTCCTGAGGAACTCGAATGCTGATGCACAAAAGCCTGCCTTGTGTCCTTTCACCTTGCATGTAGCGCATTCCGTTTGTCTGTAGGGGCAGTCTCGGTGCCAGTGAAGATCTCCGCAGAAGTAACAAGGATTTGATGGGACTGCCCAGTCGTCACGAGCCTGCGAAACTTGTTTCTTTGGTTGTCGAGAGTTTTGAGCGCTGGTTGTCTGTTGCAGACGCTGTTGCGGGCGCTGCTGTGGGCGCTGCTGTGTGAGGAGGATCTCGCTCTTGATGGCTGCCTCCGGTTGCTGAATCATGGCTTTCTCTATTTTCAAGCTTGATAAGCGCTTCGCCACATTGCAGACGTCATTGAGATCGAGCTTAGGAATGGTATTCGGGTCTGCAGCTGCCGCGCGGCTTAATTCGATGTCGTCAAGCTTCGTCAACAGATTCTCAAGCACACGAGAATCTTCTGCATTGTTAAGACCGGTCGTGAAGATAAGCACTTTGAAGTCCTCAGCGGTGCAGTTGGCAAAGTCGAACTTCTCGCATCTGGTGTTGACTCGATTCGTGTACAGGTCGTAGCCTTCACCTGACTCTTTCTCGACGCGCAAGCACTTATAACGGAGTGCGAATTGAGACTCTCTGCGGCCGAAAAGCTGTTTGAGTACCTCCACCGCACGTTCGAATGTAATTGTTTGTTGTGTGGCGGGTAGGATTCTGTCAGCGAAGGTCTGGTAGTCCGAATTGGTGAGCCTTTCTGTGAGTAAGCTGATCTTCTGTGTAGCGGTCATCATTGCAGCGTCTTCGACAAATATTGATTTGTATCTTGCATACCAGCGGTCGAAAGTGAGGTTATTATCTGGTGAGAATTCAAATGTTGTCATGCGGCCAGCCAAGGTCTTGTAGAGTGATGTTGCTTGGAAAACGGGAGCTGCAATTGGATCTGCGGTATGAGCTTGGCCTGCGGCGGAGGGTGCTTGTACATGAAGTTGTTCTAGGATTTTCTGATTTTGTTGCATAAGTCGTGAAACCAGTTCTCGGTCAGCAGCAGCTCGTTCGTCAGCTTGTTCAGCTTGTTGCTTCATCAGTTTCACCAATTCCTGCACTGATTTGTCCATGTTGCAAGGTTATGTTATTTTTGACACATGGAAAAAAACTTTCGATTTTTTGCTTAGATCGCGTGAATTCATCCCATCCTCGTCGCCACTGTTGTAATCCATAGTTTTATTCACATCATAGTTTATTCAATAATAGTTTATTCAATAAATGAGTTAATACAGAGCACAATCTCATGTAGGTAATGTTCACTCCAAATCCCCTACCCGCCTGTCCTCTCTCATTACACAGTGTTGCCAGTATGTAACATATTACACAGTGTTGCTAGTATGTAACAAATCCCACCAAAAGCGTAGCCATGAATTTTGTCTTAAAAAAATGTTAAAAAAGTTAACAATATCAATATCAGCATGGACTCTAATAAAGTTCAGGTCGTTAACACTGTCGAATTTCTACATATTACAATAGACCAGAAATTAAACTGAAGTCCACATATCGAGAGGCTATCGCAGGAACTGTGTTCTGCAATTTATGCCATACGAAAAATCAAATTTCTAGCCGGTGAACAAGCCGCAGCAATGAGCACATACTATGCGTGCTTTCATTCGAAGATGGTTTATGGTATCCTAACGTGGGGTAATGCACCAGATAGCCATCGTATTTTTATACTGCAAAAGCAAGCTCTCAGGACGATATATGACAACGAGCTCTCAGGACGATAAATGAAGTTCATGAAATATCTCTGCTTCCGTCTGAAAATCCCATACAGCTCATGTGGTTTGGCAGTAATTGATGTTTTGATGAGACAGTGTCGTAATTCAATTATTTTACTAATTTTTACTAAAATTTTTTGGGACAGCAACTTGTCAATCGGCTGAGGGGCCGAGGCCTGAAGGGTTAATCAAATCATTGAATCATGTTCCTTATGCTGGTACCAACTATAGGCAACATTCATTTCTGTGGCGAACAAGTGACAATTTCAATGATTTGATTAACCCTTCAGGCCTCGGCCCCTCAGCCGATTGACAAGTTGCTGTCCCAAAAAATTTTAGTAAAAATTAGTAAAATAATTGAATTACGACACTGTCTCATCAAAACATCAATTACTGCCAAACCACTGTAACCATAATTAAAATGAAACATATTAACATAATAAAACATAATAAAATTAAACAAATTAAATTAAAATAAAATTAAAACGGGGCTGTCACGCTGAATCGTGTTGTGGCCGATATCGGCCAATCGGGGCCTGAGGGGTTAAACGATTTGACTTTGATCTATTCTGTACGAGTATTAACTCAGTAAGGCAGCGGCTGAACAGTGAATTCTTTAGCACTAATTTTTGAATATTTTTTGATGTATTTTTTACCGATAGCTATAATTGAAAGATCACATATGTTTCTACAACGTTACTTAAAAGTGAAAACCTTTAATTGGCTCTCTGTTATACTACTCCGTCTTTTTGTTAAATTATAATTAGCCGTTGCTTTTCCTAAAAATAAATAAATAAATAAATAGATGTTTGGGTTAAAAAGAGAAAATCACTGTGCTCCAATCTTTATAAGCAGCCTTTTAAAGTAGGTCTTCTTTTGCAGAGATTTTATGGTACCAGGAAGAGCATTGAAAACCTTGGGGCAATGAATGTATAGGTGACCGAAAGTAGTATACCTTCTGGGTACTATCATATTAATATCTATTGAATACCTCATTAATATGGCATTTTGGGAAAACATAATTATCTAATTGAATATATGATAGTGTGGCTTTTAAATATAGTTGCCTAGTATCCAACACATTATATTCATTGAAAAGATCTTCCGACGGATAACGATACGGCTTTCGCATGATAATCTGTAAAAAAAATATTTGTGCAATATCTAAGGGGTAAAGAATGGTTTTAGAACAACCGCCCCATCCTAGCATCCAGTACGTAGCTCAAGATACTGATTGATTGATTGAACCTATACTACTATGTTACGAAAAGTTATTTAATTTTGAAATGTTCTGCTTAGATGGTGCTAACATTAATTCATTTATAAAAACGTAACGCTTTTTGTTAATGCTAGATTTTACAATCAAATTGTCGTACTGGGGTTTTAAATTAAATCGATTCTAAAGGAGTAAACTCCAATAAGTATATTAAAACACGATCGTCCGACTCCTTCGCTACTGTGTGAGTGGCTTTTATTATTATGTTGTCAATAAAGTGGGCTCGGTTGCGTTTCTTCGTGAACTAAAATAGAATATTAGTTCGCGTGAATGAGACAGGGCAATACGCTAGAGCGGAATGTGAAATGAACGGTTGTCAGTTTTTCGCATTTAAACTACCCACCAAAGTCGAAGCATCTGAATCTAAGACCGCACGAAATGTGTTCAAATTTATTCGGACGAATATAAGTTTGACGGGTAGTTTTTATCGACGATAGTTCGTTTCATATTCCGCTCTGTGTTTTTTCCTTTAAAATATCTTGCCGTATGATAATTTGTGAAATTATCCAATATTTGTTTGATTATCTATTACTATTGTCCACATGAAAATTCTGTGAAATTATTTAAGAATTTTGATTGAAAATATTGGAAAATGTTTCTTCTATATAACCTAGAAAATCTGCGCTTGGATGTTCAACGTTCAACCTTAATAGGTATATATTTTAAAATTATACTTGTTATTATTGTTAGTTTTTGACATAACCAAGTGGAGGAATTCCTATCAACTGGTTTGAGATTAAAATTAAAAAAAAGAAAAATAAAAAAAAAGTATTGCTCTATCTCGTTCGCTCGAATTAATTTCAGTTTTAGTTCACAAAGAAACGCAATCGGGCCCAGTATGTATCGCTCTCATAATCGAAGAAGAATATACCAACCTTTCCGATTCCCAATTGTTCCTGTATTTGCTTCGCCGTGAGATCTTTAGTTCCCTGGAAGACGTACGACTTGGATATCCCCTCGCTGCCCAATTCGTGAATCTGCACCATTCGCCCGAAGGTTATCAGGCCGACGAGCGCGTTCTGCGGCATCAGACTCAGCGACATCTGGAGCGAATCCTTCAAAGCGCTGAGTTCCTCCTCGTCCATGCAGGTGTCCACCACCAGCAGGAATATCGGAGGCATCGTCTGCGAGCGCGTGATGGTGTACTCGATGGTGGAGAAATGAGGGATGAGCTCCGCGGGCTGGTGTTGCTCCGAGATAGCGGCGTACTGCGCCGGGAAAGCGTTGCGTTGCAGACAGAAATTGCACACCCATAGCTTTGCGCGGTAGTCCACCTGCAACAATAATCAGACATCTAGAAACTCATCTCGGTGCGTAAGGTACATCTACAATAAAATACAAACGGAGCTGCCATGGAATTCACCGACCGGAGTCGGACTTATCGTAATACAGGGTCCGCCATGTAACGTTTTTTTTTTCAACTAGTGCTTATTTCGTGTATGGCAACACTTACCTCATGTCTGATTTGACAGATAATTAGTTTTATCCTTCCGCTGAACGAATATGGTTGTGTATACACTTGAACAACGCTGGGAAATCTTGCGACATTACTTTGAAAATCATGGTAATGTTGCAGAATGTGTGCGAAAATTGCGTACGGATTTCGGAAGAAGAGAAGCACCGTCAGCTCCGTATGTTCGTTACCTTGTGAAAAAAGTGAAAGAAACTGGCATCCTCATCGATAAACCAACGCGTGAAAAGCCAAAAACAGTGCGTACACCCGAGAATATTGCTGCTGTGGCCGAAAGTGTGCGTGAATCGCCATCAACATCAGTTCACCGTCATTCTCAACAATTGGACATTTCGCAGACATCATTGAGACGAATTTTGCGTAAAGACCTTGGTATGACGCCGTACAAAGTCCAATTGGTTCAGGAGTTGAAGCCAACTGACCATCCAATGCGTTTTCGCTTCGCTAAGTGGGCCTGCGATCGACTTGCAGAAGATGCGGATTTTGCCAAAAAAATCATCTTTTCAGATGAAGCTCATTTCCATCTTGGCGGGTATGTAAGCAAGCAGAATTGTCGCATTTGGGGCACAGAAAACCCGCACGCATTCATTGAAAAGCCGGTGCACCCAAAACGAGTCACTGTTTGGTGCGGATTTTGGTCCAGAGGCATAATTGGGCCATTTTTCTTCGAAAATGAGCAAGGAGTGGCCGTTACCGTCAATGGCGATCGTTATCGGGCCATGTTGAACGAATTTTTGTTCACAGAAATTGAAGAGGAGGATATTGGCAACATTTGGTTTCAACAGGACGGCGCTACGTGCCACACAGCCAACGCTACACTTGATGTTTTGCGCCCTGTTTTTGAAAATCGCATTATCAGCCGCAGAGCTGATGTCGTTTGGCCACCTCGGAGCTGCGATTTGACACCGTTCGACTACTTTTTGTGGGGTGCCGTCAAAGATAAGTGTTACGCCGACAAACCAGAGACAATTGACGCTTTAAAGGACAATATTCGTGAAGCCATTGGTGAAATACAGCTGCACACAATCGATAATGTACTTAAAAATTGGACCCATCGTGTAGGCTACTGCATGGCCAGCCGAGGCAGCCATTTGAATGAAATTATTTTCCATCATTAACCGGAGGGATTGTACTTTCAAATAAAAAAAGAAATTTGAAAAAATATTGAGTAGTTTTTTTTTATAGCATTTTCAAAAAAAAAAGTTATTTGGCGGACCCTTTACTATACGCTTCTAGGGGTGAATGGTGGATTTCGGACTAACGACCGGCTGTGGTAGGTTTAGGACAGCTATTCACTACCCTGCAAAGCATGAATCGGCATCTTTAATAAATGCGGAAATCGCGGTTATGGATAATTTTTCCAGGAAAGTGTCGATTATTTTCCTGGAGAGACCAAGATCTTTAAAGAGGTGAAATAGATTTGGCTGCCAACTTCCACCGCGAGAAGATGAACACTAAAGCCGTTCGGAGTGACGACATTTGCGAGATCATGGTATTTATTCAGTTTGTACTCGAGGTTTTTGGGATATTTGATTCCCATGGAACAGTTAATTCTACGATAAGGGCCATCTTCCAAGATAGAGAGTAAAGAGTTATATTTGGACGCAGGGCTGTGCATCCGAGACTTTCAGGGAATTTATACTGCTTAGAGACCGAATCGACCTCCAGAATCCAATCTGAAGCTTTCTCGATTATTAAGAAAGGTTTTGCAGTGAAGTGTTTTTTGCCTTTAGAGCCATCCGGCACAAACTGTATTGGGGGTTTGGAGGATACTGTGGAACCCTTGTTGGCACGAGCCACTGAGAGGCTAATTACCTCGCAAATAACAGCAAGGACTTTGTCGTGGCGGTAAGTGTACCGTCCTCGATCCAAGGCCACCTTGCAGCCAGCTAGAATATGTCTAGCTGTGCAAGGGCTGTTGCTACAAAGGGGACATGAAGTATCCTCGGCATAGCTCCAACGAGCGAGGTTACTGGGGTCTGAAAGTGTACGCTGAAAGGCATTTAAATAAAATTTCAGCATCTCTGGCGTCCAGTCATACAAAATTACTTTCCAGTGCATTGGAGGAGGAATGCAAAAGTATCCAATTGTTGTCCAATCATTCTGGCATTGAAGGCCAATTTTTAAAAAATTAAGTACCGATTCAATGTTTTCCTTGTTATTGACGTCCGCCTGGGACCTGGTGATGGGTTGTTTGCTACTGAGCTTGCTACGCAGAACCTTCGCACCCACAATCGAATCAAATCTTCTTTTAGGCATTACGTATATGTCGAATATTATAATGCCAACAAAATTTTCGACGACACATGAATTGGCCTTGAAATATGCTTCGATTGCGAACGCACGCTGTTCTCCCGTTCACTGCGACATCGTGACTAAAAAACCCACACAAATGACAAAGCTAATGCGGCTCCCTCCTAAAGCTTAAAAGTTGTAGAAAAAAAATAAATTAAAATCCTAATTCTGCCACCGGACACCCAACAATGAATATGCCTACCTGGGCACACGCACAACGGCCCAATCAAGAGGCCAAGTGCGGGAAAAAGCCCAGACAAACAAACTAACTAACTAACTATGCCTACCTGGCACATTGGATTCAATACTGCTCGGCAAGTGTTCCTCGTACAGAGAACAGGATCGTATTGTATAGGCGGAAGGTCCGGTCGCTCTTTTAACGGTTGGTAAAGGCACGCCAGAGGCACCACGGAGCGTGAAGCTTCGACACGACTCGACGGCCAGACGTTCCACGTGAAGCGGACCCCATCCCTATCCTCGTTCTGCTGAATGAACTCCTCGTAAGAGCTCATCTTCACCGACAATCAAAATCTGCAAAAAAAAAGAGTGTCGTGTGAGTGTTTAAAGTTGCTTAGTCATTTGCCCTTAAAGTCCTCAGTGCATTGTCCACCATAACGAACACTGCGGTTTGAATTTGGATATAAATATCTTATTGCCATGAAGTGAGTTCTGATATAGTTGGCAGTTTGGTATGAATAGCTTAATCTAATACAATTTGTGAATGTAATAAACAAAATACAAACAGAGCTGTTATGGAATTCACCGGCTGGAATCGGGCCCATCATAATACTATTATTACACTTCTGGGTGGTGAACTCTGGACTAACGACTGGCTGTGGTTGGTTTTGGACAGCTGTCTTGCCAGGGAGCTAGGGAGCTAATGGGCCCTTGCTGAGTTGGCCACGAAGACCCATTCTGTTTCAGGGTCGGTCACACTCACGGGTCAACACCCATCCGATGGCCTCCACGCGTGAGGAGCCTGGGTAGGACACTGGGTCAACCAGTCTCCCCTGGGAATCAATCCTCTGGCGCTCCTGGACGGTCTGCGCACCGAGCGGCGCAAGCCAATCGATTGTGCTCTCCGACTAACAATCGGGGGAGTCTGGGAACTGTATTGTTTCCTATAGAGCGGGGGTAGTTGTCTACCTTATGGCGACTGCTCTTGAAATGACCATTGGCCATCCGATCCCGGTTCAGAGTCGGGCAAAGGACGCCTTGGTCCGCGATAGATTCGGTTCACTCCGTTTCACCGCTTCGTAAGGGAGAGGACCGCGCAAGCGACCTCGAACTCGGAACTAATCGAGAGACCGGAGAAATCTGGTCAAAATTGGTAGTTAGGGCGCGAGTGCCGCCCGCCAGGTAACATACCTGGCTACTCGCGGTAAGGCGTTGGACTCTAACGGGTTGTGGCGTAGCTTGACGGTGGATTGTTATGTCCCAAGTCTTCTACGCTCACTGCACGGTCGATAGAACGAACAATCGTTAAAACGTCCTGCGGTGACGGGTTCGCCCGTTGTGGTTGACAACTCAATATATAGCTGTCTTGCCATTTGTAAGCGTTTAGCTTACCACCCATTAACTGACTTTTCGAAGCCATAGAATTTGAGATGCGGATATCGAATTTTTAGATCATTTTTCTAGGAAGGAGTTAATTATTTTCCTGGAGAGAGCAAGACCTTCAAAGAGGTGAAACAGAGATTTGGTTGTCAAGTCACGAGCACCAACTTCCACAACCAGGGTTGTCGACTACAGCGGGCGAGCCCGTCACCTCAGGAAGTTTTAACGATTAGTCGTTCTATCTCCAAAACAAAACAGTCCACCGTCTAGCTACGTTACAAGCCCGTAAGAGGCCAACGCCTTAACCGCGAGATAGCCAGGAGTGTTACCCGGCGGGCCTACACTCACGCCCTTACTACCAATTGTGACCAGATTACTCCGGTCTCTCGATTGGTTACGAGTTCGAGGTCGCTTGCGCGGTCCTCTCCCTTACGAAGCGGTGAAACGGTGTTTACCGAATCTATCGCGGACCACAGCGTCCTTTGCCCGGCTGTTCACCCAGGATCGGATGGCCAATGGTCATTTCGAGAGCAGTCGCCGTAAGGTCCGCAACCACCCCTGCTCTATAGGAAACAGTACTGCTTCCAGACTCCCCCGACTGTTAGTCAGAGTGCACAGTCGATTGGCTTACGCCGCACGGTGCGCAGACCGTCCGGGAGCGCCAGAAGGTTGATTCCCAGGGGAAACTAACCATAAGGTCAGAGTCCTACCCAGACTCGCACTTCATGCGTGGAGGCCGTCGGATAGGTGTTGACCCGTGAGTGTGACCAACCCTGAACAGAATGGGTCTTCGTGGCCAACTCAGCGAGGACCCATTAACTCCCACCAATTAACTCCCAACCAACTTCCACAGTGTGAAGGTAAACATTTGTGGTTGTCGACTACAACAAGCGAACCTGTCACCCCAGGAAGTTTTGACGATAATGATCGTTCTATCTCCCGTGAGGTGAGGGTAGAAAACTTTGAGGACGATAAAAATCTACCGACCAGCTAAAACCACAAACCCGCCAGAGGCCAACGCCTTACGGGGTGGCGCTAGGTAGGTAAACCAGTGGGGCCACCTCGCCCCCTGGCTACCAGTTTTGGTAGGATATCTCTGTCTGGAATTAAACTTCAGGATACCACCCTCCTCCCGATTGGTTGCGGGACCGAAGTCGCTTACGCAGCCTCTACCTGTTGTATTTCAGTAGTAATTCAATATGAATTTATCGCGGACCTGGGCGTCTTTTGCCCGTCATACCACTCGGGATCGGGTGGCCTATAGGTCGTTTCAAGAGTGGCATAACAACAGGTCAACATCCACCGCCGCTGCTTAGGAGACAGTTTATTTTCCTAGTCTCCACACTCTTTCAGGAATTAGTCAGAGTGCACAACCGATTGGCGTCACCAAACGGCGCGCAAACCGTCCAGTAGCGCCGGGAGGCAATCCCACCAGGAGGAAACGATTTACCAGCGGTGAGGCCTAAGACGCGAGAGTCTTACCTGGGGTAGTCTTCCACACGAGGAGGCTTCTGAATAGGAGTTGAATCGTGAGTTGGGCCGATCCAAGAACAAAATGGATGGTATGGCCCAAGCTGCACGAAACCATTCACTACCCGTGGAGGTGAACAACTATAGCTGTCGACTACAACGGGTGAACTTGTCACCTCAGGAAGTTTTAACAATATTAGATTGTTCTGTCTCCCGTGAGATGAGCGCAAAAGACTTGGGATGAAAACAGCCCGCTATTTCAGTGCTGCGTTTCACTCGGCAGATGTGAGCGACAAACGCTTCTAGTGGCCGGCTAACGGAGATGCGGTGAGCTCTCGTACGGGCCCATAGCCTGGCAGGCCACGAGCGCCAACTTCCACCGCGTGAAGGTGAACAGTGAAGCCGTTCCGGGTTACGGCATTTGCGAGATCATAGTATTTATTTAATTTGTACTCGTGGTCTTTTGGGATATTTGATTCCCATGGAGCAGTTAATTCTACAATAAGGTGAGGTAGGTAAGGATGGTGGCCCACCTTCCGAGATAGAGAGTAAAGAGTTATGGACGGAGGGCTGTGCATACAAGACTTACAGGGAATTTATACTGCATAGAGACCGAATGAACCCCCAGAATCCAATCTGAAGCTTTCTCAATTATTGAGAGGTTTTGTAGTTAAATGTTTTTTGCCTTTAGAGCCATCCCGCACAAACTGTATTGGGGGTTTTTGAGGATACTGTCAAACCCTTGTTGGCACGAGCCACTGAGAGGCTAATTACCTCGCAAATAACAGCGAGAACTTTGTCATGGCGGTATATGTACCATCCTTGATCTAAGGCCACCTTGCAGCCAGCTAGAGTATGTCTAGCTGTGCAAGGGGTATTGCTACAAAGGGGACAAAAGCCAGGGTTGGCAAAAACCCGGGTTTCATCAAAAAAATATCTGCCCACTGGGTTATTTTGGGTTTTTTCGGGGATTTTTGGGCTTTTTTGGGGAATTTCGGGTTTTTTGGGAGTTAATGAGAATTTTAAATTAATGGATTTTAATTTTACATTTAATTTTACATTTTATTTAATTTTATTACCATTTTATTGCGTTTTTTTCTCCCAATCCAAATCTATTTACTACTGAATAAAGTTGTAACACTACCATGAAGGGAATTTCCCCGAAAATCGTTATTGTCAGTTGTCCGGGAGATCCCCTTTATTTTTACAACAGGATAAGAGTTAACACTAACAACCGCTAGTGGCGCTGTTTCGGCGCGAAAGTATTGAGAAGTAGTGCTGGCAGCGTTTCGGCGTGAAAGTATTGAGTAGTAGTGCAAACGATTTTAGAACTAAATAGTGTATATAAGGGTCTTTATCGCTTGAAGAGTATTGTAATAGTTTTGTAATAAATCAAGTTGAGTGTTCTACCGTGTATTTGCATCTGCTGCCTATCCACGTAACAATATTATGCATATTTTATGTTATAAATCATGCCAAAACTAGTCGGCATTACACTTGTCCGGCCAGTTCTGCATCAATTGAAAGACTTCTCAACATTTGGAATGGTCTGGAGTAAATTACGGAACAGACTGGGTGTGTCAAAATACATCCTTTTTTTTCTTTTTGATAAAATATAATATAAATGCTATAACCGTTCATTGGTTTAATTATTATAAACAAGTATTTTTTCAAAAACCCACATTCGTCAAAAACCCTCGGGTTTTTTCAGGTGGGTTTTACCCAATTTAACCCAGTGGGTTTTTTCGGGTTGGGTAAAATTGATTGGCTTGAGCCAACCCTGACAAGAACTATCCTCCAATGTAGGGGGTAATCTCCAAAACTACTGATTCGATTTCAAAAATTCTTTCACTAATAGAAAGCTCCATTATCGACGAGTGCTGCAGGCTATATTTTTTTGCAATAAATATTGGTTTTCGATACGAAATCACAATATTTGTAAATTAAATCGGAGAAAAATGAGCTGGTGAGTTGCTTTATCGGCGAGTGCTGACAAAACGGTTTGAAGAATGTGAAAAAAATATACACCCAAAACATTAACCTCAAAGAGATCTATAAAAAAGTCCGAGACAGCATATATCCAACTTCTATATTAAAGCTACAATAACAAAAATAAGTAGGCAGTGTTTTTTAAAGACATTCGCAATAAAATAAGAATCCTTATCAATATAAATTAATCCATTATCACGGGTGTTAAATAGAGATAATATTAGCCATTTACTGTAGTAACGCGTGCTAGCACCTCAAAATACCTAGCAGGTGGCGGTGGCGGATGCTGGCCCAGCAAGGTCAGCGTTCAGCGGAAGGCGGCGCGTGTGGTGAGGTAGTGCGTTTTGCACTATATATCTAAAGGTAGCTTCTAACAAGACAAATCAACGCCACCCTACTTAAATTAACTTATCGATTCAAAACTTTACGCGAAGTGAAACCGCAGGCAACAACTAGTTATTTATAAAATAGAGTGGGTCGTTTTTGCCCCGTAGCGAGTGCTGGAGTGTTAATTATGTCAAATCCGCACAATCTAGCATTCATTTCCCACCACATCTACGGCCCTATAGACGACACAGACATCATATCATGATATTTTGCTTGATCAGCCGTCGTAATCTATAAAGCTTTGTTGCGGTTCAAAAATCGAGAGAAATTACTTTAAAAGCCACGGAAAACA
Organism: Micropterix aruncella; assembly: GCA_944548615.1. Taxonomy (NCBI): domain Eukaryota; kingdom Metazoa; phylum Arthropoda; class Insecta; order Lepidoptera; family Micropterigidae; genus Micropterix; species Micropterix aruncella. The sequence continues at coordinate 13,095,766 of OX155974.1, read as the reverse complement.
ACACAACAAACACGCAACACGCAAAACATTAGCAAATAGTGCTATTATATCGGTCAAACTCACCAAAAACTCAAGAAAACAGCAACCACTAGTATTAATATTGGTTCTTCGCTATATTCACATAAATCTTCAATGCAATCCGCCGCTCCTCATGCAGACACGTTTATTATTGTATATTTAACACGACTTTTCACTCATATTTCGTGAAATTTCCAGCAATTCGTAACTATTAATTAGTTTTATTTTTCGCCGCCGCGTAAGCCGTGACACCGTGTCATTTTACTGTCAAAATTGTAGGCGTGGGCAAATGCGATTCTTTCGGTGACCCGAATCATTCCATTTTGTAGGTGAAATGAAATCGGACATTTTGAACGAATCATTCGATTTAAGTGGCGGTCAGGACCCTAAGTAAGAGCGTTGTGATTAAACTGCACTATAAAATAGATACCTATCCAAATCAAGTCAGAGGCCGAACGTTGACCGTGGCGCGCGTGCTTTCAAAATATGAGAAAATTGTCATTGCCCTTTCCGTAACAGCAGGCATAAATGTGAATGGATGAAAAGAAGTGTTGGGTAAAAACATATCTGCTACTGTGAAATAAATTGCCCAACATGAACATTTTAGATTAATATGGCCAGAAGATTTCTGGAATTATTAATGAATATTATGAAACTATTATCTTTTTTATGTAAAAATATTCATCTATTTAACTATATATTTTATTTTTAAATAAGAATTGTAATTTATTTCGTGATAAGAATTTATTTTAAAAGTTTATGAAATGTGTACAAATATTTTCCAATCTTCGAAAGCAGTTATGTATTTTGAAATAATAATTTTGAAATAATTACATATATTATAAAATACCTACATAATGTTGTGAAATGCATACATATATTAGATATATTAAACTACCCTATTTAGTGCACTAATTAGGGAGCTAGTACGATCGGGGTCGCCCGATCGGACTCCGAAGTTAGGACCCTAACTGGCTAACTACGATTACACTACACGATAATGGAGAATGTTCACTAATTTTTATTTTTATCTCTCCGTATTGTCTTCTAAATATAAAAAAAGTCGTGTGAAAAAATTATTTCGATACGTCCATTAGTTTTCGAGATATGGAATTTTAAATATAGATGCGCAACGCTATAATAGTTTCTTCCGCCGACGCACGCTGCGTGTGACCTCATAGTTCAACACTCACTCAGTCCGTCGCGCGCCACCGTACGGTTTACAAGGTTTCATTAGAAGATTACGCTAATATCTTTTGAAATGTCTATTCCAAATAGTAGAAAATTGTGTTTTGTGCCAAAATGTAAAACCACAACCACCAATAAATCGAAAAAGTTGTTTTTTTTTGTTCCAATCGATGTCAAAACACGAAATAAAAACATTAAAGCTAAGAAGAGGTTGGATCTATGTGATCCTTTCGAAACATTACACATTACCGACGACGCACGTAAAGCTATGGACCAGAGACAACTTACTTTGCTTGTTCTCTTAGACTTTAGCAGCGCCTTCAACTCTGTCGACTTCGACTTGCTCGTTGCACGGCTACAAACTCTCAACTGTTCGCAAACCGTTATTAATTGGTTCAGCTCCTATCTCAGAGCCAGACAACAGCGTATAAAAGTAGGCGATCGATCATCCGAATGGGTTAATCTAACAGCTGGAGTTCCACAAGGTGCGGTTCTGTCCCCGCTTTTTTTCTCAATTTTTATAAATCCTATCTCCAACCAAGTTCGTGGACATACTCATCTGTATGCAGATGATGTCCAAATATATAATCATTTCTCTCCCGAAAACATCAATGCCTCGATCGCCATCATGAACTCTGATCTTCAGGCCATTTGTGAATGGTGTGCGCTGATGGGTCTACTAATCAACCCTTTGAAATCCCAGGCTATACTCATTGGAGGTCGTAAATTGCTCTCCAGAGTAAATGTAAAATCCCTTCCGCTTTTAAAACTAAACGATATCACCATACCATTGTCGCAAAAAGTGAAAGATCTTGGTCTAATTATCGATGAACATTTCTCCTGGCAACCACACGTGGACGAGGTAAGTCGTAAAATATTTGCTAGTTTTCACCCTCTGCAAACACTCAGAAGATTTCTTCCTATGGACACAAAAAAATCTCTTGCACAGTCTCTCCTCTTGCCTCTCCTTGACTATGCAGATGTGGCTTATCTCGATTTATCAGAGGAACTGCTCAACAAACTTGAACGTTTGCAAAATGTATGCATACGATTCATCTTCGGTCTACGTAAGTATGATCATGTGTCCGACTATAGGGCACAGTTAAAGTGGTTGCCAATACGCCAAAGAAGAAATGTTCATATACTGGCTCTCCTATATCGTGTACTCACCCAATTAACACCATCCTATCTCCAGGAGCTTTTTGAACCACTAAGTTCCCACGGTCTCGTACTTCGGTCAGCCTCTGACAGTTTATTAAAAATTCCGAGTCATAATAGTGATTTCTATTCCTATTCTTTCTGTGTCCATGGTGCAAGACTCTGGAACGATCTCCCAGCAAATATACGAAACTCGCCTTCTTTACCATCGTTTAAGACTCACCTTAAGGATTACTACCTTTCTAAGAAGTAACCAGTTCTTCCCTTTCTCTCCTGTTCCTCTCCCAATTTCCTCTCCTCGGGCATTATTAGTCTTAAATTCTTCCACTTGTCTGTATGTTATGTAATAATCTTTATTTTCACAATGCGCGCATGTACCACTATGTTTAGGTTAGCTGTAAGACATTGCCATGTGGCAATAAGCTCGCCTTTTTTGTATACTTTTTAAGTGCAAATAAAGAGTTTATTATTATTATTTTTCAACAATATTGTCACAATAGTCTTTATCGTATAGTACTTTGAACACGTCTACATTCTTCGAGGTTTCAAAGTCCACGTGTGCAATACAAAATAGACCCTATCGGAAATGTGAATTTGTGTATCTATCTGGGCATAATATTTCTTGCCTAATTTTCCATTATTATAGTACATACTAATAGTGTTGTCCTTGTACGGACATTTTATTTCTACAACAGTCGTTGGTAAACCCTGTGACGTTTATAAATAATAATTTTGTATCTTTAAAGTTTTAGATTTAACAAGGGTTATTTTAGGTATGAAAACGTCAATTAGTATGTATTTTCGTATAACGGCCGCGGCAATATATTCACCGCGCCGAGTAACTATTGTACGTTCGCGAAACACTTAAAATCGACCAATTTAACGTTACGATAATCGAAGATTGAATAAAGTATTCTATGACCGGTAACTCAAAATTAGAGAAGAGCAGAGACCTGATCTCGAGGGTCGGCTCCGTAATGAGAAATCGGAAACAATCAGCTCAGTAATAGTTTGTGTTTATTGAGGTTTTAAAAGTTAAATTAAGAACGATTTATAAAAAAGTATAAAAGATAAAACAACAAAACGTCAAGATAAAATTATAAAATAAAAAGGCGTTTGAAAGATAAAAATATAAAAGTGACAATAGAGAAACGTTGACAAGATAAAAATGTTAAGTTAAAATAAAAGGACGTTGACGTTGACGATCCAGGGGGAAATCTTGGACGTCTGTAGGGACGGCTTCCCTCGTCTTTAGCCGCGCCGCTTGAGCCCGAAAGGTTCTTCTCGCCGGGGATCTGCGTTCCCGGAACCTGGGGGTAGCTGAGGTTGATGCCCGCCAGAACTCGCCGCTGTGCTCGCCCTATATCGCCTCCCTTGAGGTCGCCTTCAGCGATGCAGACGCCGGAGGTTGGTCGTCTTCCAGGGATCTAGACGCCGGAGATTGGTCGCCTTCCCGATCCAGACGCCGGAGATGGTCGCCTTCAAGAGATGCAAACGCCGGAGATGATCGCCTTCAAGAGATCCAGACGCCGGAGATGGTCGCCTTCAAGAGATCCCTGCACAGATCACAATATTCGGGTTAGGAAACGCTCAGCGCGGCCAGGGGATAGGACAGATTGGACCAGGGAGGACTGAGGGCAGCGGCCCCCCGTCAGTGGTCCGATCTTCCCGGCCGGCACTCTCCCTATCGTTAAATCGGGAACCCCAAAGCGGGTTTCCCCTAACCCTCAAGCATTAAACAGGACTCACCGAGTTATCCGTAACACTGGTTCGACGACTATTTCCTCGGGATCTCTTGATTATTTGAAGTGGTTTGCTTGAAGGCCGGAAAACGAATGACCCTTTTACAATCTGCGAGGTAATCCGCGGGTCAACGAACTTCGTTTTCCCGCCCAAAAACGAGATGAAATTCTATTGCGAACTAATAATTTCGTAATTATTCTCATTAAATTTCCTGATTTATTTTTGTAATATATTCTATATTTCAATTATTTTTAAGAACCAAATATTTTACAGTCTAAATAATAAATTTTAAAACATCCGAATATTACTTTTATTTATCATTATTATATTCTGACATAATTCCGAATTTATTCGAAATTATTTTATTTATGTGATATTCGTACCCAATCGGATCGTTAAATGATCGCACGATCGGTAACGGGTCGAGACGTCGCTCAATCGATGTCCAACACTACGCCGCCGCGCGCTGACTGAACTGTCAAACAGATCGCGGATCAAAGGGCATGTTTTCGTTTTCAATGTCGCGAGCGGGATTGGGTTTTCCGACTGTTTTTCTCGCCGGAAAAGCCAATACCGTGACAACACCCCCCCCGTCTATGAAGAAAATTCACGGAAACACGGAATTTTCGGATCGGTAAGTAGGTATTTTCTATTTTTTTTCGGCTCGCACGCACCCGACTAACCTTACTTTCGTGGCGGCAGCGCGGTACTAAACGAATATTTTTCGCCTAAATTCCCTTCAAACTCCCAATAAGTGTTCCTATCAGTGTAATTTTAGGGCGCGCAGCAGACATGCAACCTATTTGGAGTCGAAAACTACGCGTATTATGCTAAAACCTTTCAACGCGGTTCGACAATATCATTCGAACCCCGTCCCCTGGCCACTTAGAAGTGTTTCCTACGTATATTATCAATTTGCGAAGGCTTCTTTAAGGAGTCGCTACCCGCTCCTATCGTAAGCTTCCGACTTCTGCGATTCGTGACGAACGATAATATCCCAGCCATTCTTCCACAGCTATTCTTCACTTCCATACATCATCTGTCAAACGGCTGTGCTGGGTATATCACGGCACAGCTCCGCATTCACGACACTAACGGATAAATATCACCGCCAATGCCCACCGTTCTTGGGTCTGGCGCTGGTCCTTAATACGACTGAAAGTATTTTATGGAATGTTTGATTTAACTTGTACCAATGTCATTTTCAGGCTTTTCGGTACACTGCATCCCGGTTATGAACCGTGCCGTGCGCTCGCAGTCTACTAAACTCACGGTATGTACGTTTGAAAGCTTTTCTATATAAATCTATAGCTTTTCTATATAAATACGGTTTACTATTACTATGTGCCTCGATCGGAATCGCGCTCCTGATTGTGATTCCCAGGCAACTTGAAATCTTTAATATGATAAGTCCCCTCTAGCAATTTCCCATTTAAGGTTTTTAACGTATAAACAGAATTTGATAGTTTTTCCGAAATTCGGTATTGCTCAAAGTTTGGGGCCAACTTTGCCGAAAAACCTTTGGCTTTATTGCTCAGAAACCGCGTCTTTTTCCAAATTATATCGCCTACTCTGAGTATTGGCTCGCGTCGTCTGAGATTGTATAATCTTTTATTCTTCTCGTGTTGCTTTCTAAGGTTATCGCTAACTTTGTCGAATATTGGTTTCAGCCTCCCGAGCCTATCAAGCCGGTCGTCGTATTCCGGAGACAGAAGTACTTCCTGCGCTTCCGCGGCTGACATTTCGGAGTACACTTCCCCCGAAGCCACCAGCTCTCTACCGTATACGAGGAAGTGCGGGCTGAAACCGCTCGACTCAGACTTAGCCGAATTCATCGCAAACTGTAATTCCGGTAAGTGCACATCCCAGGTTTTCTGATTTTTTCCCGCATATGCGGACAGCATTGTACTTAGCGTCCGATTATAACGCTCAACTGTATTTATTTGCGGTGAGTAATACGGCGTGTTGAAAATATGTGGAATCTTATACGACTCTAGGAAGGACTTCATCTCCTTGGAAACGAACGGTTTCCCGTTGTCTGACAGGATCACACGAGGAATCCCGTGAACCATAAAAAGTTTTTCCCTGATTAGGGGTATCATGGCCGCCGCCGACGCTTCTTTCAGCGGGATCACCAAACAGTACTTGCTGAAGCAACACGTCACCAGCAGGATATACCTATTCCTCTGTCTAGTCGAAGTCATGGGACCGTGTAAGTCCCAAGCCACATACTCGAAGGGGCGACTGCACGCTTAGGCCTATTCATATGACCCAAGGGGGGCGCTGTTACGTGCTTTGTGGCCAAGCAGGTCTCGCAGTCCGCCACGTATTTCATTACCGATTGGTACAGTCCCGGCCAGTAGTAGTGTTGACGGAGCCTATGGTATGTTTTGTAAACTCCCAGATGCCCTGCTGTGGGTTGGCGTGATGCTCGCGCAAGAGACTTTCTCTGTCTTCCGCCTTAACGACCTCTTTCCACTCGAACTCCGGGTCGATTTCGCCGTCCATTTTACTATATCTGTATAATTTACTCCCTATTATCTGCAGATTTGGATACGCCTGAGGATTACGAAGAGCGCCATCATATTGTGAGCTGAACCAGGCGTCTTGTGTTTCAGAAATGCGGACGGTGGCTACCAACGGTGCGCGGGACAAAGCATCCGGTACAATTTGATCACTGCCTTTGCGGTGTTGTATCTTGAAATTGTACGGAGACAGCCGGACGCCCCACCGTGCTAACCGGCCTGTGGGAGATTCAAGGTTCAAGAACCAACGCAAAGACGCATGGTCTGTGTATGTTTGGAACTCCTCGCCCGTATCTCAATTAATAGTTAAATTAAAAGCTTGCCTGATTCACCTTATTATTCAAGTGAATATTTGTTAATGTGATAAATTTTATATTATATACCTATCAATACATCGATATGCCATCGTTCAACTCCTTTTTCGCAATCACAAGCGATTTTATAGTTAAACCCAATAGTAAATTTAAATTTGTAATTTTTAATGTAAATATGCTATGTATTTCTTTAAATTGTAACTGTCGCAGGAAATGACATCGGACAAGTTACTCTTTTTTTCTTTTTTCTGTATATAATTGTATGCGTTGTATGTTTCCTGAAATAAATAAATATTTATATTTAAATAGATATCCACTGTTTTTCACATTCAAAATAATTTATTAATTTTTAACTTACAATAATTATAATTTTCAATGGTAAAAACCTAACTAGGTTGCCACCTGTTTTAACACGTTGAACGCCGATGATAAAAAATAGGTATTCCATTCGAGCCGTGACGACCACAGTTGGGCGACAACAAACTCTCCCGTTCGGGCCGCGTCGACCACAGTTGACCGCGAGTCAGAGGAGTTTATAAAACTCTATGGCAAGCCGACGGACAGGAAACTCGTGCTGTATCGTATGAAAAGGGACCCGCACGGCCCTCTAGCCTACCCCATACTAGTTGGTTATTGCAAACTATTCTGATTACAAGAAAAAAAATTTTTTTGCTGGTCAGCAACTTTTACTGAGAGTGGTACTATGTAATTATCTCTTTAAAGATGTTTACAAAGACGATTTTAAATATGAGAACGTTATAAATATTTTAAGAAAACACACCATTATGTAGTATTCAAACCATTTATTAAATTTTAATGATATTATAGTAATAACACTCATGGCTGCAATCAAAAGTTTAACATAAAAAACTACAGTAGAGCGTCGATTATCCGAACGTCGGTCAACCGAACGACCGCTTAACCGAACTGCTGCGGCCGCAGACTCTCGGTTAAAAACAGAACTCTATTGCCATGAATGTGATGAAGAAGACGTTCAAGAATGGATGAGGGTTGATGATGCAGATCCAGGGTATCAAATCATGCAGGACAGCGATATTGTAGACCTCGTGACTGATAATGCTGACGCCGCCAGCACCTCATCGACTAGTGAATCAGAAAATGAAGATGAAAAAATACCTACACCTTCTGAAGCATTTACATGTCTAGATACTGTCCTGCGATGGTTTGAAGCTCATTTAAAGCGACCAGTATCAGATATCTGTACTGAAAAATGTGCGGGAATTAGCTGCTCATAAGCGGGTAGGCTTGCTTCGACAGACTAAAATTAAGGACTTTTTAAGCGTTAATTCGTTCCTCTTCATGTACGTATGTATTACATACATACATCTATTTTGCTCACTGGATTACTACTCACTATTGTAATAAATAAAAAAAAGTTAAAACAGATTACATAGATAATACATAATTAATATGTCCATATATGGTTTTATTACAGTTTTTTATACAGTTCGATTATCCAAATAAATCGGTTTTCCGAACACCCTTGTCCCCCAATTAGTTCGGATAATCGACGCTCTACTGTATCTTCTAACTGATCTTTATATTATTGTGATCTTTAATATTATTGTGATTATAATGAACTTTAATGAAGCATTCTAAACAAAGAAATGGTTTGTTCGGACAACTTTTACAAAAAGTAGTGACTTTTTTGGTTTTATTTCTAGCCACTAAACGTCCTTGGGTAGCCATGTTCTCCTTGTAGCATTGTTGGCACTGACGTCGGACTTCTTTAGACTTTCCCTCTTTTTTCGCCAGCTCGTGTTTTTCTCGTTTTGGTCTTGGCGGAGGAACTTCAGATAGTATATCTTCAGCCAGTAAACTTTTCATGATTTCCTTTCTGAAGTCAACAATTGGAATACTTTTTTTGGTGACGCTCTTATAGAGAATTAAAGAATTTACAACAGCCACATTCAAAATCAAATCTATCGCGACTTTTATACCATTTTACGGTCTTTCGCAGGGGTGTCTGGTATGCTGACATTTGATCAGATAAATCAACAGCACCCTTGGCTTTATTATAATCGAGAATAATTGCCGGCTTTGAGGTCACTTTGTTGTGTTTCATCACTCTTACAAAACGCGTGGAATGTTTCGTAGATAAAACTAGGACATCGCGCTTGTCCCTCCATCTCATAACAGTTATTCCATCAGCGCTCTCTTTGGCTATGAACTGTCCCTTTTTCAACTTGGTAGAAACCACTACTTTGGGAAAATGTTTTCTATTTTTTCTCAAAGTCCCTACAAGATGAGTCTCTTTTTTTAAAAGTTCCCGAGCTAATCCGACACTAGTGTACCAGTTGTCTGTGTAGAGTGTATGCCCTTTGTTCAACAGGTCTTCGCATAATGTCATTACTACATTTGCCGGTGTAGTGTTGACTTCGTCGTTCTGTTTGCCAGCATAAATGCTAATTTTATACGTGTAACCTGGCAATGTGCACAGTTTAAACAGTTTTATACCGTACTTATGACGCTTCTGTTTGTTGTATTGGCGAAATATTAAACGTCCTCGAAATGGCACCACACTTTCATCGACACATAAGTCCTCGCCTGGTGTGTAATTCTTCTTAAAATTGTTATTCATGATATTCAACAAGTTTCTTACGCGATGTAGTCGATCCATCCTATTGTCTTCGTCTCTTTGTGAAAAATGGAGCATTTGCAGGAGCAATTCGAACCGGTTACGGGACATTATGGTTCGTGGAAATTGTTGTCCCATGATTTCGTCCCTAGACCAATAATCGGATATTTTTGGTAATTTAACCAAACCCATATACAAAATCAAGCCAAAAAATTTTTTCATCTCAGCAAGGTTAGTTGGCGACCAATTGCGAATGCGTGCAGCCTTCGTGGCTCTTTGCGTATTTGTTATCTTAGCAACTGCAAAAGCATTAGTGGCATCGACAATTTGTTGGAAAACATCTTCCGTCACCAAAAGCGTATAGAAGTCAACTGGAGATTTGTTTGTCATTAACATGCGTAAATTTAACGGCATTCCAGGATATTCTGTAAAAGCAATGACATGCCGTTGATTACCTTTGGGATCTGTCCATGTTGTGGGCGGTGAACATTCCACAAGATGTTGAATGTTACGATTAATTTCAGCATCACTGGTCTCACTATCCGATACGATAACTCGACGCCGTCTTGATGGGCAGGGTTGAATATTATCTTCCTCATCAGAACTTATATGGAGACTTTGGTTGAAGAAATTAATTTCTATAGTATCCATTTGCGTCAAGTCTTCATGGCTTATTTCGAAGTCTTCAAAGTCGATCATGATGATGAAAACTCGTAAAAACAATACTTGTTACCACTACGCGCACGTCTCAAACACACGGCGACGGAAGTCACTACTGATCGGAGCCCAAGCGGGGATGCGAATGCGCGAGTCAGAGGCGCGCGGCGGGTGGCTGACACCGAGACCGCACGGCGCTATGCAACGGATTTTCGCTTTTTCCCCCGCGGAGGCCGCGTCGGACAATGGTGTGCGACGCTCAATAACTAAGTAAAAAGTAATAACACGAAGCCGGGGTAAATAGACCACATATTTTGGTACTAAATCTATATATTTACCACAAAAAATACGTCGATGAAATTTGGCAAAATCTATGTTTGTCAACTGGCTCCATAAGAGTAAAGAGTGTCACCCACCATTGTCCGATACAGCGTTGAACGTGTTAATGCAGAAAATTTATTTTAATCTACACTGAGAATTTTTCAAATATCATCGTACTTAATTGCATTAAAATAAAATAAACTTTTCATGAAATACCTAGGTAAGTACATAACCTTCTTTAACATTATCAAATATATAAAAAAATAATAAACTGTATTAGTTTGGAGCAAATATTCAATGGAATAATGACGTGGCATACGCTAATTATAAGGCATCACACTGAATATTAAATAGGGGAAAATGATTTATGTACATATATGTATATATATCTACTAAATTAATAATGTGGACCTCATTGAAGAACGCTAATTATTACCAAAATTGCATGGTGTTTATAAAACGTGTTTGTAGTTTTATACACCTATTATAGTTTTAATATAGTTAGTAATATAGGTGTATAAAACGTGTTTATACACCTATATTACTGTAGGTGTTTATAAAAGGTTTAAAAAAAACTATCTTATAGTACTGCCAATTGTTATGTATCGCCTTATACGCCCTGTATAAGTTGATCCCAATAATTAATTACGCCTTCTCGAGAGAGAGCACATTTTATTCTTAACAGTTCCGACATGACACACTTGTACCATACAATTTAGGTGTTTGTTTTAGTTATCTGCTGAGAGATATTTACCGAAATGAATTAAACCGCTGCAGGCAAAGTTTTTTCGGTATTGGTGTTAGATTAGTCTCTCAGTGGCTCGTGCCAACAAGGGTTTGACAGTATCCTCCAAACCCCCAAGACAGTTTGTGCGGGATAGCTCTAAAGGCAAAAAACATTTAACTACAAAACCTTTCTCAATAATTGAGAAAGCTACAAATTGGATTCTGGAGGTCGATTCGGTCTCTAAGCAGTATAAATTCCCTGAAAGTCTCGGATGCACAGCCCTCCGTCCAGATATAACTCTTTACTCTCTATCTCGGAAGGTGGCTCTTATTGTAGAATTAACTGTTCCATGGGAATCAAATATCCCAAAAGACCACGGGTACAAATTAAATAAATACCATGATCTTGCAAATGCCGTAACCCGGAACGGCTTCGCTGTTCACCTTCACGCGGTGGAAGTTGGCGCTCGTAGCCTGCCAGCTAAATCTCTATTTCACCTCTTTAAAGATATTGGCCTTTCCAGAAAATAATCAACCCTTTCTTAGAAAAAATATCTAAAACTGCGATTTGCGCATCTCAAATTCTATCGCTTCGAAGGGGGAGTGAATGGGTGGTAAGGTGAACGCTCACATGTGGCAAGACAGCTGTCCTAAACCTACCACAGCCGGTTCGTAAGTCCGGAAGCCACTGCTCACCCCCCAGAAGTGTAAAAAAATAGTATTATGATGGGCCCGACTCCGGTCGGTGAATTCCATAGCAGCTCCGTTTGTATTTATTTATTAGGAAATTATTTCATGATACATTCTATCAATAATAAGCAGTTATTGAAAAAACTGCTTATTATCACCTTTATTGTATATCACAATTTTTAATCAATACTGTTTTTATATAAAAGAAAACTATTTTAAATCTATAAACAAAACAAATATTGTATTGTACAAATACTTTATTGAGAATAATTGGTCGTATTATTGAGAATCATAAATTATACGAATTTTAACAATCTCTAGTCTCTTTTAATAAATAGTTTTAAAAACATTATTTTCTAATCAATAGTCATTTATAAATGTTATATGTTTCAATTTCACCTTTTTTGAATATCTCAATTTTTTATCAATATAAAAAAATATATAAAATCAATTAAAAACAATATATTGTACAATTACTTTCTAAATTTAATCATAAATATATCATCAATTATATGAATGTTAACAATCTCTGGTGTTTTTTAAAATAAATACTCTTAAAAAATGTCTCTTCTGATCAATAGTCATATATAAATGTTACATGTTTCAATTTTATCTTGTTTGTATATTGCAAATTTTTAACACTATAAAAAATAATTAAAAATGTAATAAAATTAAATATCAATAAAAAAACATGTATTGTACAATTTCCAAAATCTGTCATAAATGATATCATAAAAAGAATCATAAATTATACAAATGTAAACAATCTATAATGTTTCTCTTAGTAAGTACCTAGTCTTAGAAGCATTCTCTTCCGATTGATAGTCATATATAAATGTTACGTGTTAAGACATCTTCATTATAGAAAAGGTACCTAACCAATATTATTTACAATTTTGTGACGAACCTATTTAAACAGAATCACAATAATTATTGAATGAATCCATAGATCAATCTAGTAAATAAAAACCTAATATTAATTTTATAAAGCCTGCAAAACCATTTAATATTATTAAAATATTTTAATCAATTATTAGGATACAATTTAATTAAAATACCACTCAAGATGTATACGATTACATTGTACTTAAATCTAATAATACATTAAAATAGTGTAAATTTGAAATATTCTATCTTGTTTGATTTTTTAAAAAACCTATATTGACCTGTAAAACAAGATAAAACGGATTTAATGCGTAAATTTTGTAACACCCGATGTTTCTGCGCTGTTGCAACTGCCGTTGTCTTTGCAAACTTCAAGCAGTAAATCCGTTTTATCATGTTCATAATCTCAAATGACCGCGATAGTATTTGATTTCTTATATTGACCTGTCTCAACATTTTGAACAAGTGAATTATAACATGAGATAGGGAGTTTAAAACCAAATGTTATGATATTGAATACATCAACTAAGTCATTGCGGCATTGTCTTAATAATCGAATAAGTATATTGCCAGCTGTACCCTTTACCCTCTATATGTTAGCCTGGGTGGTGGTTTGATAGCCTGGTTGACGATATACGAGGGCAAGGCATAAGAGAACGCTAAGGCTTACCCCACGATGGATCTTCAAAGGTAGGCAACATTAGAATCCCTCCTCCTGCAACCTCTTCTCAGTATTATACAGCTAGCAACTTATACCATTCCAGGCATCACGACATGTCTCCAAGCTTGACCACGGAAAGCTTCTCTTTTACTCGACACTTTTCGAACTTAGGAGCCATCTTAGAAGCGAACTGATCGCACTCGAGTCCTCCGAGATTGCTCGTTTTCTATAATGCTTTCTCCTACTCGCCACCCTCATCCTCTTACCAGGATTACACGCAGCTAAGCCCGATCATCAAAAGTCGAAAGCAAACGGGCCTCTTTTCAGCGCATACAACTCATGCCACAAGCGCCCTAATTTTCCCACTAAACGGCCGCCCCGATCCGCAGATCGGCAAACTACCCCAACTTTTAACTTTATTTTTATCAAAAAATTTGGCTCTATAAAACAACGCTCGGGCGGCCGTTGCGTTATAGAGGCGACTTCCGCGCCTTCCGGGCAGCGCGTCGAAGGCGCGTTGTAAAAACGGCCACCGTCCGCACCGAGCGTTACCCTCAATGATGACTCCGACCCCACTGCAACGACGGAGATCCGGGTAGATCTGCAAACTAAAAATATATTTGTACACATAGAAAGGGATAGGCGCGGCTGTGCCCAAGCACCAGGGAGTCGGTGCGCCCCTGCCTGGAGTATATGGCCGTACTAACCCCGCTTGAGACGGAAATGGATTATCGAAGGATCGCGCCTGACGCCAGTTCTATTTAGAACTGGCGCCAGTTGAGCCAAGCGGGGTCTTGTCGCTCGCCTGGAGAGGCAAAACGTGGGGTCGTTCGTGGCTTCCGTCAATGCCCTTATAGGCGACGGCCATTGTATGCACTCAAGGGCGTGGTTGGGGAAGAATGACTCACAGAGGGGGTCTCAGAAGAGCCAAGGGGAGACTGGGTAAATCCGGACGGCAAAGGGAAGTTGGGGAGAGATGAAACAATAAAGGGGAGATGGGGAAAACAACGCCGGAGAACAATGAAAGTGGAAGTTGAGGAAGAATGGACCAGTTTTAGTCAAGGAAAGTCAAGGAAAGTGTATAGGTAGGGGAGAGTGGATTCTACGGCCAAAAAAAGTAGAGGAATAGGACAGGTGGAGGGAGAAACCCCACCCCCCTAACGGAAGGGTAACGAGTGAGGGGTGAACGAAACAAAGACGTAGAGGAATTCCCCGGCTTCTATCCCCTCCCCTAAAATAAATCAACAAAATTTACAATTCACTTATATCTTAATCCTAATCTAACAGGCTTTAAATAACTAATTCTAACAATTATAATATTAAACTTAAGTCTTAACTAATTTACAGTAAAAGACCCTGGGGAGCCGACCCTGAGGCTCCACGGCCCGGAGGCCCGCCCCGAGAAGGCGGTCGGCCGCTGCCTTGACCCTCGCAAGGCCGCCCGGGGTCGAGGTCTGCACCAGGACCCCAGCGCGTGCAACCTTACGCACCATCACGGGGCGGAAACCATCGTCCGTGGAGTTAAGAGTTTTGATCAACGCCTCCTTGGTCTTCTCGGAGGTGGCCGAAGCATCCTCCTTCGCCGGGTAGATCACCACCGTGAGGCGCTGCGGACGTACCTCCCGCTGCTTCCCCAGGACGGTAATCGGGACACCCCGACTTGCCACCTCCCCATAGGAGGGAGTGGCCCTCGCTGGAACAACCGGGGCCGGCCTGGCGGACAGCTCCCGCACTGAGGCCTCCACCGACCTCACGCCACCCAACACCTCCTCGGCGAGCCCAAGTCTGCCGTGGGCCGCCCCCAACTCCGTCGCCATCCTGGCTACGAGGCCGAGGATGGCAGTCGAGTCCCTGGATATGCGCTGCTTCTGGTCCATGTTCAGGCGGGCGGTCTCCTCGAGCGTGACCGCCCGAATACGGGTCAAGGCCTCCTCCACGTCTGTAAGGAAGGCGAGCGCTGGTCCACAGGCTGTGGCGACGGCACCGGGAGGCGAACCAGAGGCGGCGACGGGCGCGGGCGCAGAGGCCCCGGAGACAGCGGCAGCGGAGACGGCAGGCGTAGCGGCAGACGCAATCATGGCGGGAGTCACGGCAGTGTCGGTGCCCGTGTCGGTCTCGTCGTCAGTCGAATTCTCATTTCGCCGCTTTGACTTCGGCGGCGACTTTCTCTTGGGCTTCCGCTTAACAGCAGCCCCGGCTGTGGCGCGGGCGGAAGCAGGAGCCACAGGGGGCGCCAAAGCAGCCGACTCCAGAGGCAGCGACGGCGAAGTCACGGCCGCACAAATGTTTTCGACGACGACACTGACGACACTGGTAGGGGGGCGGGGGGGGCGATCTCTCGCCACCTCCCCCGGCCGTCCCCCTAGCCCATGGAGGCACCGGGAGGGGCGGGAACGCCCCCGCGCTCCGCCCAGGTGACGTCTCGCTCGACCCCGCCTGATCCACCCCGGGCCGCGTCGAGCCGGGGGGCGGGGGGCCGGCGGGGGGGACCGCGGGATGCGTGGCGACCTCCCGAAGGGACCCCCCCCCCGCCCGGGTCACTACTCGCCATTCGCTAATCCTTCAATTTTCTATCAAGTCCCAACAGAAGGTCCGATGTCGAAGGATCAAAAAATCCGCAGTCCCGACGGTTGGACGCGGATTTTAAACTTTTTCGGAGCGGTGGCAAGACTTGGAGCGGACCGCGCGAGGCGGTCTCCGCAGGCGGGAGCTACGTGGCTGCGCGCAGATGCCTATAGAGGAGGCAGGCGCTCGACCGAACAAAAAATAATTTTGACCCGACTTTTGGTTTAAGGATCAAAGAGAGTGGAGGAAACCGGAGATGATGATGATGATGAAATGTATAGGGGAAGTCGGTACAAAAAAGGAAAGTGGGTAAATTTTAAAGATGGTATAAATGGATGGAGAGAAAGGTGATGAGGAGTGGGGAGTGTAGGGGAAGTCCGGACAGAATGGGAAATTGGGAAATTTGAGAATTTCCCAATTTTCAGGAGAAATGAAAAGGAAACGGGTCGGAAAGAAGAGGAAGATATCTGGAGCTGTGACGTCACGGAACGTGACGTCACACACCGGAGATGTGGAAGACCAAGATCTGAGGACGCGTGACGTAAGGTAAACAAAGACCTACTCGCGTCCTCACAGGTAGGTGCAGAAAATGCACACTACCCTCAAAAATCCGAGACGAAAATAGAAACGGATAAACAAAGCACTTAGGGAGAGAGGGATAGCAAGATGTAGGATTGGATGAGAGCAAGGGAGACAGAAAATCCCGGAGCAGAGCAGCGCGGACCACGACTGTTCGCGGCGGCAGCTCGGCCCGAAGTGATGATAGGGACATGATTAGGCTACGCGGTGACAGGCGAGGGGAGAAACCCCGCCCACCACCCGGGCAGTTCTAACGACGTAGGTCGTTTTATCTGCCTGGGATGTCATGCAACGACAGCCTCACGCTCACCAGAAGGGCGGCGCGTGAGGGGTGGACGAACGGAGCTGGTGAAAGATTCTCCAAGTTTCTGCCCACTCTGGCACCCCGTGAACCGTTTATTGGTATATAAAAAAAATAATATGGTACATTTCACTTACAACTAGATAAAAGTACATATAAAGCTTAATTCTATTTACAAAATCTTATAATTAATGTATATAATTCAAGGCTAAGATGTATAAAAAATCGAAGTGACGGGCGATGATGAGGTGGTGGGACCCGACTGAAGGTGTGTTCCCGACTCCGACAACAAGCGGCTGCAGGAGCAGCGTCGAGGGCATCTAGACCGGGAGAACCAGCAAAGAAGGCACGCACCCACAGGGGCGGTTAGTACAACACAGTACGGGCGACTTCGGGCATGAAGCGGCCGCCGGCCCGCACGGTTAAGAGGGGAGGCCCTCCCCCAATGGAGGAGAGCCCCGCTGCCTCAAATCCTCCCAATTGGACACCCAATGGTCCGCGAACTCACGGAACGCACGGAAACAGTCCCCACACCCAACGAGGTCCGAGTACCAGATCGGCAGAACGCCGGCACAAGAACCAACCGCATTCAACATCACTGACCGCGCGGCGTCCAGTTTAGGGCATGTCCAAATGATGTGTTCGGCAGACTGACGGCCGGAGCCGCACGGGCACCAGGGGTCGTCGACGAGTCCAAAGTCAAATAATTTGGCCTTGAACTCGCCGTGGCCCCCGATGAGTTGCGTGAGCCGGTGGTCAAGCCGCAGGAACACCTCATTCTTCATCCGCACTGACACCGACGGGAAGAAACTATGGGTGAGGCGGCCCGTGCCGCCGGAGTCCCACCGCTCCTGCCAGACGCGCAGGCTCTCTGCCCGAATACGGCGTTTACAATCCGCCAACCTGGCCTCCGCCGGGTTCATCGTCAGACTGAAAATGTCCACAGGCTCCCCTCGGCGAAGCCACGACATAGCCGCACACTCCAAAATCTCCAGATCAATCGGCAGTAACCCAGCGATGACGGGAAGAGCGATGGTGGAGGTCGTTCTATACGCGCCAGTCAACGCCACGAGTGGGAGACGCTGGCCGCGCAAGAGAACCACACGCGCGGCCTCCGAGATGGAGGGCCACGCCCAAACACGAGCGGCGTACGCCACTTGAGGAACGAAGACACCCTTATACAGCAGGTTTATGGCCGGGGAGCGAATGCCCCACTCAACCCTGCTAATGCGACGCAGCGAGAGGAACAGGTTACGAGATTTCGTGACCACGGATTTAGCATGACCGAGAAACGAGAGGGGCGCTGACAGCGAGACCCCCAGGTAGCGGACAGACTGCGGAAAAGCCACAGGCCGCCCTCCGACCTGGATCAGAGGATTCCGCTGTAGACGTCCCTTCAACAACAGGGCTTGAGTTTTGGCCGGAGAGAAGGACAGCCTGTTACGTTTTCCCCCATCCGAGGATAAGGTCCAACGAACAGGCAGCCCTTCTCTCGACCTCTGCGCGGCTCTTGCCGCCCACCAGGAGGAGGGCATCGTCAGCGTATGCGCTCACGGTGCACCCCTCCGGTAAGGGCAGCCCGAGCAAGTCGTCGAAGAGAATGTTCCACAGACTGGGACCAAGCACCGACCCCTGCGGGCATTTTATGGATGGAGCCATACTAACCGACGTGGGTCCGTACCTGATGGTAACGGACCTGTCCGAGAAATAACTTCGGATAATCTTGAGGAGATTGTTCGGGCACTGTCTAAGGCGAAGCTTGGCAAGAATCATCGGCCACCAGGCGTTGTCGAAGGCACCGGAGATATCGAGAAAGACACCGACGACGTACCGGCCGTCGAAATCGCGGGTCCAGGACTTCGCAAAGATGATAGCATCCTCCGTGGACTTCCCTCGGGTAAAACCAAACTGTCGATCGCTCTGGGGAGTAAGTGACAACTCGAGGCGGTCACGCACAAGCACCTCCAACACTTTGCCCAGTATGGGCAGGAGTGTGATGGGCCTGTACGATTTCGCGTCCGATCGTGGTTTGTCCGTACCCTTGGGAATGACACGGAGGCCCGCCTTCCAATTTGAGGGAAAGTGACCGTCGCTTATGCATTTCTGCATAAGCACAGTCACCTCCCATCTGGCGAACCCCCAGACGCGCTTCACGATGCCCGCCGTGATGAGGTCGATCCCCGGCGCCTTACGGTTCGACAGGGAACCGATGACCCTGTCGAGTTCCACCGCAGTAACATCCGAAACGTCGGGTACGCGAGAGTCGACGGCTGTGAGCTGCCGAATCTGCTGATGATGTAAATCATCCCGAGCGGGCTGATCCGAGGGACAGAGCATATGCAGGAGCGCCGTAAGCGTCCCTTTAGTATCCAGGGTGGCGGCGGCAGGGTCGCCGACCACGATGCTAGAGAGAAAATCATCGGCGCTTTTGGCGTTTTTAAAAAGTACCTTTTTCATGTCCCAAGGATTGGCGTTACCGACGTCAGTAACCCAGAGCCTCCAAGACTCCGTCTTTGCGTGCCTGATAGCAGCGTGGTAGACCCGATGAGCCGAAGCAAGGTTTGCTTTGAGAACCACAACGCGCTCCGGGGAGGCCAAACCCCTGCGGGCCACCCCCATGTTCTCGTAAGCACGTTTGTAGCATTTCCTCAGCTCGGAGAGTTCGGAAGACCACCACGGGGCCGCAAAGCCACCTCGCGGTTTCTTCCGCCCTACAACGGCATCACTGGAAGAAACTATGGCCGCATTAAGTGCGGCACACAGGTCCTCTGCGGTACTGATTAAGGGCGATGGAAAGTTTCTCGCAGAGAACTTTACCGAACCGGTCCCAGTTGGTGTCGCCGGTTCGGTATCGCCATTCAGAGTGTGGCGTAGGGGGAACGCGTCGGCCGATGCCAAAAGTCCCGAGTCTGTGGTCCGAAGAAGAGAGGTGCTCGTGAACGGTCCAATCGTTCATCCAACGGGCGAATCCCGGGGAGCACAAAGTGAGATCAACATTGCTGGACCCGCCAGGGCCACAGAAAGTACGGGGCTGACCAGGAGTGTTGATGATGTGCAACCCGAAGGTCGCAATCAGCTCCTCGACAGCCTCGGCCCTGTCCTGCGCAATCCGCCCGAGACTGCTAAGGTCCCCGTCGTCGTGCCATGCCGGGGAGCGGGCATTAAAATCGCCCGCAACCAGCACCGGACGACCGCGGAGGGCGCGCAAGGCCCTGGCGAGGCCCGCAATGTGGGTCCCTACCTCCTCGCAGAACTGGAAGTAGCAGGAGATCAGGTAGCAATCTACGCCGTCAAAGACGATCGACGCACAGATGAGGTGCTCGTTCGAAAGGTGGTCCAACAGCAGGGGGGGCGGGAGCTCTGAACTCACCGCAATCCCTGCCATCGGACGGGCCCCCTTCTCGAGCACAACGCACCTGCCGTCTAAACCCCTGGTCTTGCCCAGGAACGTGTATTGCTCCTGGAAGAACGCTAACCCAGTCCCCAACGTCTCGAGGGTCCGACCGAATTCGGCGGTAACTGCCCGACTTCTCTGCAGGTTGACCTGCGCACAGCCAATCATGGGTTGGGGATTAATTCCCGCCATAGTTAGTAGCAGAGATTAACCGCTCGACAGCACGCTGGTACACTGGGCACTCCTGGGATGATGTAAGGTGATTTGCATCCCTACGGAGCCGCGAGCACGACACACACACGGGGGGTGACCCCTTGGAGGGACAAGTGGCGACACCATGCCCCTTAGCCGCACAGTGGCCGCAGACCTCTTCATCTTCACACCGCTTCTGAGTGTGCCCGAAGCCGTGGCACCTGAAGCAACGAACCGCACCCGTGTAATCGCGCACCCTGCACGAGTCCCAATCGAGATACGCTCGACCCTCCGAAACCAACACCGCCCTCACAGCTGGGTCCACCATCCAAACGGTTTGTGCCACAGGGCCATCCCGTCGGCCGAAGGTAAATAGCCTCCGGGTGGTCCTCTGGACCGTGGCCCTGTCCACCGCGCACCTGCCGCTGAGATTTTGGCTCCAGAGGAGCTCGACGACCTCCGCGTCTTTCAGCTCCCGAGGGACGTCATGAATGACGACCCTGGGGAGCCAACCCTGGGGCTCCACAGCACGGAGACCCGCCCCGAGAAGGCGGTCGGCTGCTGCCTTGACCCTCTCAAGGCCGCCCGGGGTCGAGGTCTGCACCAGGACCCCAGCGCGTGCAACCTTCCGCACCATCACGGGGCGGAAACCATCGTCCGTGGGGTTAAGGGTTTTTATCAACCCCTCCTTGGTCTTCTCGGAGGTGGCCGAAGCATCCTCCTTCGCCGGGTAGATCACCACCGTGGGGCGCTGCGGACGTACCTCCCGCTGCTTCCCCAAGACGGTAATCGGGACACCCCGACTTGCCACCTCCCCATAGGAGGGAGTGGCCCTCGCTGGAACTACCGGGGCTGGCCTGGCGGACAGCTCCCGCACTGAGGCCTCCACCGACCTCACGCCACCCAACACCTCTTCGGCGAGCCCGAGTCTGCCGTGGGCCGCCCCCAACTCAAGTCGCCATCCTGGCGACGAGGCCGAGGATGACAGTCGACTCCCTGGAAACGCGCTGTTTCTGGTCCTGGTTCAGGCGGGCGGTCTCCTCGACCGTGACCGCCCGAATCCGGGCCAAGGCCTCCTCAACGTCAGTCAGGAACGCGAGCGCTGGTACACAGGCTGTGGCGACGGCACCGGGAGGCGATCCAGAGGCGGCGACGGGCGCGGGCGCAGAAACATTGGGGGCAGCGGCAGCTGAGACGGCAGGCGCAGCGGCTGGCGCGAGCATGGCGGAAGTCACGGCAGTATCCGTGCCCGTGTCGGTTTCGTCGTCCGTCGAATTCTCGTTGCGCCGTTTGGACTTCGGCGGCGACTTCCTTTTCGGCTTCCGCTTCACAGGGGGCGCCGGGGCAGCAGACGCCAGAGGCAGCGACGGCGAAGTCGCGGCCGCACGGATGTTTTCGAAGGCACTGCTAGGGGGGCGGGGGGGGGGGGGCGGGGGGGGCGATCTCTCGCCACCTCCCCCGGCCGTCCCCCTAGCCCATGGAGGCACCGGAATGGGCGGGAACGCCCCCGCGCTCCGCCCAGGTGACGTCTGGCTCGGCCCCGCCTGGTCCACCCCGGCCCGCGTCGAGCTGGGGGGCGGGGGGCCAGCGGGGGGGACCGCGGAATGCGCGGCGACCTCCCAAAGGGATCGCCCCCCCCCCGCCCGGGTCACTGCTCGCCATTCACTTTTTCCAAATTTTCTTCGAAGTCCCGAAGGAAGAGCCGATATCGAAGGATCAAAAAGCGACCTCGCTATGATCGCTTGGCCGCAAGTCCCAACGGTTGAACGCGGATTTACAACTTTATCGGCGAGGTGGCAGGCCTTGGAGCAGACCGCGCGAGGCGATCTCCGCAGGCGAGTGCTTCGTGGCCGCGCGCGGACGCCTTTAGAGGGAGGCAGACACTCGACCGACAAAAAAAAATTTGAATATTTTTGAACTTCAGATTTTTTAGGTTGAAGGATCGAAGTGAGTGGAGGAGACCGGGAATGATGATGATGGATATGTAGGGGAAGTCGGGCCAAAAATGGATAGCGGGTAAATTCACGGAATTGTTGAAATGGATGGAGAGGAAGGTGATAAGGATGTGGTGAATGTAGGGGAAGTCGGGTCAGAATGGGAAATTGGGAAATTACCTAATTTTCGGGAAAATTGAAAAAGGAAGTGAGTTGAGAGGAAGATGAAGGTGAATCTAGAATCTAGAAGCAGAAGGGGGCAGCCGCCAACTCAGTCACCATCTCGGCGACGAGGTAAAGGATGACCGTCTACTCTCGCGTAACCCTCTGCTTCTGGTTCTAATTTAGGCGGCCAACCTCCTCCACCGTGACCGCCCTAATCCGGGCCAGAGCCTCCTCGACGTCCGTCAGGAAGGAAAACGCCGGTCCACAGGCTGAGGTTACAGCACCAGATGATGGACCTGGGGCGGCGGCCGAAGGCGCGCAGCGGTAGCGACGATCCCGGCAGGAAGGCGTACGGGGTCAGGAGCAGCAGGCGTGGCAGCAGACGCGGGCGCGGAGGACACACCGGACCTTCCGGCAGTGTCCGTTCCAGTGTCCGTCTCCATATTGTCCTCATCGCTCGAGTTCTCGTTACGTCATTTGGCCTTCGGCGGCGTCTTCCTCTTGGGCTTCCGCTCAACTCCAGCCCCAGCCGTGACGCAGACGGAAGGATGCGCCGCGAAGGGCGCCAAGGCAACGGACGCACGAGGCGGCGACAACTAAGTCGCGGCCGTGCACGCGTCTCTTTCGACGCTGTTGGGGGGGGGGGGGGGGGCGATCTCTCGCCGCCACCCCTGACCGACCCCCTGGCCCTTGGAGGCACCGGAAGGGGTGGGAACGCGCCCGCGCTCCGCCCGGGGGTCGTCTGGCTCGGCCCCACTGGGTCCGCCGCCTCTACCAACCTCATGGATCTCATCCGCGATCCCGAGCCGCCCGTGGGCGGCGGCGAGATTGCAGGCAAGCCTGGACACCAGGCCCAGGATGCTTGCCGACTCCCCAGCTAGCCTCATCTTTTGATCCGTCGTAAGGCGGTGACGGGCCGGGGTATCCCCCTCGCAGATAATGGCTGCCATACGTGTCAACGCGTCCTCTACCCCTCTTCCCGCCTCCTTGGCATCGCCGGCATCGTCTATCCTCGGGGCGTCCAACACCATAGCAGCAGGTGGCGGTGGAAACACAGATACCGCGGGAGCGCGGGCACCCACAACTCTGGTAGAGAGGGGGGGGGGCGGTAGCCCTCGCCCCATCGCCCGCAGTGTCCGTGTCGGTCTTCCTTTCTCTGTCCTCATCACTGCAGTCGACATTCACCCTCTTTGCTGCCTTAGGTGGAGTCTTCTACTTTAGAAGCTTCCTCTTAGCGCGTGTCCCTGCCGAGATCGTCGTGAGCGAAACATACATCGCTTTTGCGTGTGCCTGTAGCCGTGGTACCCAAAACATTGAGTCGCCCCGGCATAGTCCCAGCATCCTGCACAACATAATCCTACACGAATCCCAGTCCAGATCGAAAACCTCGATTAAGGACCCTCGAGACCACTGCTAGGGTCTGCTGTCACTCTGCTAGCCTGCAACGGCACAATGCATCTCTACAGGCACCATAGCCACCAGGCAGTGGCTTTACCATCAGGTGCCGCCCACACAATATACAAATACCAAGAGGAGACAGTATGTACTGGCAATGACGATATTGTTTCATAATTTACACGTCCGATCTTTTACCAATGTCCTTATAGGGGCTTTTCTAGCGAGAGAAATGAGTAAGGTCAATATAAGTAATTCTTAAATCTATCAAATCTATACTATAAATACAGAAAAATATCACCTTCACGACTCATTAAGATTCGGTACAATACAATACAATTGAAAACTGCTTTCTTGAATGTAACCATATTACAGCAAATCCCTTTATATATTTTAAACACTTCCCACGTTGTTGTACATGACTTGAACTGATGCTGGTGTTGCCGAAATCTTTGCTTTGATTTCAGTCGTAGGTTGCAGCCTCTTGCAGTAGCATCAGCGTGATTCTAGAGAATAAAAATTAATAAGGATACAGACTTTATATTCAACAAATTCCCAAAGGAATATGAGCAGAGATGACCCTCGACTTTGAAACTGCCTAAACATCAGGAGAGAAGTTCTACAAGTACATTGTAACTACAGTGACATCCCTAACATATTCTACTTCAGTGCAAATACCAATCTTTGTGGTATAATGTATAGAAATTACTAGTTATAGTAACTTAATCAGTAATTACTCAATTTTAAATAAATCCATCTGTCAAAAATAATCATATAATTGAATACATTTCTTTTATTGTGCAATTGTACGATACCGTCCCTAGTTAAAACGGAAATGACATTGAGGCGACATTAGAAAGATGGGTTTAGTTTTTTTTTTGACCGGCGGACATCGCGAGAGCAGGACGTGCGCAAAGACGCATCGTCCGGGCCCCACCGCCCGGACGACGGCAGGGGAGAGAGAATAGATATACCTCCATCTTTAAAACGGATATTCAATCATCGAACGCCGAGCCGACTAATCTCATTTAAACAAAGTCTTTCTTTACGAGTGTTGAATATTTTTATTTTTATTTTTATTTTGTTTTATTTCTGGAAACATACAGCGCATACAATATACATACGTGTGCATAAACATATTGTAGAAGAAAGAAAAACATTACGCCGATAATCGTTTCCCACGAAAGTAAAATATTAATCGGATTTCCGCATATCAAACATTTGGATTTCAGCATATTACACTTAAAAATTAATTATAAAATAAACTAAGTTCATGTTAAATATAAAAAATTATATAGAAACCGATGGGAGAGGTAAGGAATTGGAAGTGATTAGGAAGAAGGAGTTAGACGATGGTAAGTGTATATGTATATAGATATAAATAAAGATATAGATAGGTCGTATAGTGGATATATAGATACAGATATTTATTGATGTTTATAGATATTTATAGATATATAATAAATATTTATAGATATTTATAAATATTTGTAGTAGCGACTGATATGTTGTATGGAAAGTATATAACTAAGTACGATAGGTATTAACAAGCTCGTTAGGTGCAATTGATTTAAATAATTCTTTAACGAACGTCGGTTGGTTGAGGTTGAAAATGTCGATAGTGGAGAAACGAGAGTCGTACGTGCACATCAGCCTATAAGCGATGGAATATTTCCCATAGTTGGTTTTGGCACGAGATACCTCAAACGTGCGTGAATTGCGAATTAATCGCGGAGGAACGAAAAAACGTAAGTTTTGAACAAGGTATGGACTATCTATGCTATTGTGGATAAGTTTGTGTAAAAGTACCATATCAGCCACAGTGCGTCGGTCTTCTAGAGCTTGAATACCGAAGTGGTCCAGTCTACTCTCGTACGTAGGAAGACCAAGGCGTCCGCGATAATTAATAAAAACGCCTTTGGATACATTCTATCCTGTTTATGTAGACCGAATATTGCGGATTCCAAATTGAGGACGCAAATTCCACAGTACTGCGAACGTAAGAGAAATATAACATCTTCAGGACATTTATATTGGAGAAAGGTCTTGAGATACGGGTCACAAATCCTAGTGTTCTCAAAGCTCGACTAACCGTACTTTCTATGTGCTGATCGAAAAGCAACTTATGATCAATTTGTACTCCGAGGTCACGAATACATTTTACATTAGGGATCACTTCACCATTAATGTGATAACTGAATTTCAACAAGTCTCTCTTTCGGCTGAAGCTTATACTGTTACATTTAGTAGCATTTAGAGAGAGTTTCTTAAGTACACAGTAGTGTGACAGGCGGTCGATATCCTCCTGTAACCGGAGGCAGTCTGCCACGTCAGTCACCTCATCATAGATTTTCAGGTCATCCGCATATAAAATGTGACGACCAACTATGAAACAAGAACTAATATCGTAAAGATAGGCGTTGAAGAGCAATATATACCTAAAGCCAGTGTCTACGGCATTCCCTGAAGAACAAACCTGCGTCTCTATCTCGGAAGGTGGCCCTTATAGTAGAATTAACTGTTCCATGGGAATCAAATATCCCAAAACACAAGAGTACAAATTAAATAAATACCATGATCTTGCAAATGCCGTAACCCGGAACGGCTTCCTTGTTCACCTTCACGCGGTGGAAGTTGGCGCTCGTGGCCTGCCAGCTAAATCTCTGTTTCACCTCTTTAATAACCTTGGCCTTTCCAGAAAAATAATCAACTCTTTCCTAGAAAAGTTATCTAAAACCGCGATTTGCGCATCTCAAATTCTATGGCTTCGAAGGGGGAGTGAATGGGTGGTAAGGTGAACGATCACATGTGGCAAGACAGCTGTCCTAAACCTACCACAGCCGGTCGTTAGTCCGGAATTCACTGCTCACCACCCAGAAGTGTAAAAGGTAGTATTATGATGGGCGCGACTCCGGTCCGTGAATTCGATGGCAGCTCCGTTTGTATTTATTTATATCCTACGGAAACGGGCAAGTCACTTCACTGTTAATCTCTTAAGAGTTAGATTTCTTAATTGCGTTCTTTTATATATTTTCTTACATTTAATTTCAAAACCAAGATGATACGTCCATAAGACGGCATCTTTTTAAACATATATTTGTCGAGTCATAGTTTCTCAACGAGAGGTTATTCGGTACAGTCAACCATCAATCGGGCGGGCACGTTGATATAGGAGGTTATTCACTCTATCATCTAAAGCGATGCACCCAGCCTTCATACTTTAGCGAAACTAGATTAAATCAAAATTCCTTCGGGACAGAATCCGACATTCAGTATTAAAGAATATAAATGACGACTTAGGTCGATTCCATCAAAGGGTATTCGCTCGTCCCTCACGACATTGGTATCCAAATAATAATATCCTCAACTTGAAATCGCGTTAATAAATCGAAGACCATAAAACTAAATCTCACCGTCGAGAAAACGGAGGCCGATTTATATAAGACATAAAACCAATAGTTTACCATATCAGAGAATCGGAACAGAAGGTTGCGGTCCGCGATAGAGGCTTACCTTAACTCGAGAGGAAACGATGCTGCGGATGAACTAGCCCGTAAGGGCTCAGACACACCGGCATACGGACCCGAACCTATCGTGCCCCTACCCTACTCGCACATAAACAACCAACTCGACAACCACTACAAACAAATACATCAAACACACTGGAAAGAGATAGACACCTGCAGACAAACCAAAGAAATAGTAGTGGAATACAACCACAAACTTACCAAAACACTTCTAAGGACAAAAAGGCCCCAACTACGCAAACTAGTGGGACTGATAACAGGACACAGCACACTAAACAAACACCTCTTCAACATGGGCGGAACGAATAGCCCTATGTGCAGAGCATGCATGGAGGCGGAAGAAACCACAAAACACATTCTGCTAGATTGTAAACAGGTAGAAGTATACAGGACAAAACACCTTGGGACTCCAGGCACCCTGCGCGAGGCAGCAGGAAACCTGAAAGCCCTGCTGGCTTTCGTCGAGGAGCTGGGGTGGGTGGAATAGCGCTACCCCCGTTACACGCAAAATAGGCACACTGGATGTCGACTTGCGGAGGAACGCCCAGTACAACTAACTAACTAACTACCTAGAGGCTTACCTGAGCAGATCCGTTTAGGAAATGAATATGTTTATCAATTGTCTCATAGAGCGGATAAATCCCTATATTTCTCGTAAGACCAAAGGCCAAATTTTCATACGGTTATCTGTAGTTTTTCTAATTTATTCGCAAAAGAAATCATAATATATATTTATATATATATATATATTATATATATATATATATATATATATATATATATATATATATATATATATATATATATATATATATATATATATATATATATATATATATATATATATATATATATATATATATATATATATATATATATATATATATATATCTTAATATATATAAATTACGTGTCACGTTGTTTGTCCGCGATGGACTCCTAAACTACTTAACCGATTTGAATCAAATTTGCACACAATGTGCAGTTTGATCCAACTTGAAAGATAGGATAGCTTACGTCTTAATTTATAGTCGCGATATTATTTTATTGCAATGTCTATTATTTGACATTCGCAATTATCTGTTAGTTCCAAACGATTTTAACAGATGGCGTTATCTATTGAGTAATCCATAGATGGCGCTGCTATTCGGCCAAGCGTTATTCTAAATTCAAAATATTGTGAAGGTAATACAGTGAAATTATTCCTGCTTTTAATTATTTGTGCTTCATTGTTCAAAACTCTTTAATTAAAATATATACATGTAAGTATTATCACATAGTTATAAAAGTGGAATAACTGCAGTATAGGAACCTCTCTCCAATTTTTTTCATTTTAATGCTAAATCTGGAAGAAAATTGTGTCGGTCGCTATAAATAAGCGAGATAGGCATTCAAAGTTTAAATTTTAAAAACAGGCCAAAATAAAAAAATAAGTAATTCACCACGCTATATTCACCACGCTGATTCCTAATCTTCCATAATCTTTATTCGATCTCAATAAATAAGAGAGATATAGGCGTTCAAAATGTTCATTGCAATGTCAAGAAATTTGCGGCCATTTTGTTTGTACGTACCGTGGCCGACACATTCGGGTCCCATCAAACTTGCAGAAGGCAGATTTGCAGACGGCAATCTTGCAGACGGCATTCTTGCAGGCGGCAGTTTTGCAGAAGGCAATCTTGCAGAAGGCAGTTTTGCAAATGTCAAACTAACGTTTCGAGGGTCGGCATTTTTGCAGACGGCATTTTTGCAGAAAATGAAGTTAGGAGCAAAACATCGTATTTAAAATTTAGTGTTACCAGAGTAGAAATCGACAAAAGCCGCGTCTTCATATGTCAGGGTAGGGAAACCAGTCCACTTCTTTGAGTGTCCTCTCCATCGCGGATCTCAGCAATCAACTTTCGATTTTAGGGAAAGAAAAACCTAACCTAACCTAACCTAACAGAAAAACTTAAAACATTTTTTTTAATGTTTAGTTTGATGTACTGAATCATCCACTACAAGGATGCCGGTAATTAATGTCACTTCGATTTTAGGGAAAGAAAAACCTAACCTAACCTAACCTAACAGAAAAACTTAAAACATTTTTTTTAATGTTTAGTTTGATGTACTGAATCATCCACTACAAGGATGCCGGTAATTAAATGTGGAGAGGTAAAAATATTCACCACTTTAATTTACCCTGACATGATAATTTGCTACTTCTTTTTCTAAATTTAAAATTAATAACATATGCTTTACTGCTTTATTTTTGGTTTGTAAAATAATATAAAATTATTTTATTCGTGTAATCATGTCCTAATGCGCCATTCTCAAACGTTGCTAACTTCGGGTTTGTATGCAAGTTTGCTTTCTGCAAGAATGCCGTCTGCAAAAATGCCGCCTGCAAGGTTGCCGCCTGCAAGGTTGCCTCCTGCAAATCTGCCCTCAACAAATTTGGAGCTGTCAAAAGTGACATTTGTGCAAGTTTGCCGCATGCAAAACTGGCGCGCCCCACACATTCGAGCATATCGTAATATCGATAACAATTACCGATATTACAGAAATTATGACAATTTGCAGAGTTTTAAGATTAACCGAAATATTTTTAAAAAAACGATCAAAAAAAAAATATTTTCGTGAAACTTTTAAAAAAGGGCACAAATTTTTATGTTTTTTTCAATATTTTTTTTTTTTTTTAATTTTGCGGTAAATTTGAAAAAACGTTTTTGTCCACGGTGTTAATTTGATATTGAAGAAATTTCGTTGTTTCAGGTTACCTTTCGTCATCATCAACAGCCATTTTGTAAAAACACATGTTATTTACTAACAACTTTGTAATATAATATACTCATTTGTTACAAACTTTAATAAAAATAATAATAAATTTTAAAATTAATTCTTTTGTATTGATTTTTGATTAATATCAACTGTACGAAAATTTTAATCAATCGTGTTCAAAGTCCTTCCCCTTTAAATCCCAATCCAGAGGATTTTTATACCAGCATTAACGTTTCCGTCTTCGTTCGTAAATAATAATTTCATTGTATTAATTAAGGGGTTACGGTAGTAGAAAATCTGTCATGGAGTTCGCCATATTTTTTTACAAATGGCATCTATTTAAAAAAGCATGGTGGTCCCCATGAATGATGTTCTCCTACCGTTCCTATTAAATAGTTTACTACAATGTAATATAACAAAAACCTTAGCCACAGCAACGCGTGGCCGGGTCTGCTAGTATATATATATATATATATATATATATATATATATATATATATGTATATACATATATATATATATATATATATATATATATATATATATATATATATATATATATATATATATATATATATATATATATATATATATATATATATATATATAAAAGAAGAAACTGACTGACTGACTGACATATCAGCGCACAGCCTAAACCACTGGGGTTAGAACGTTGAAACTTTGCACAAGGCTTCCTTTAATAATTTAATCGAGCACTAAGAAGGGATTTTTGGAAATTCAATCCCTAAAGGTGTCAAAGGGTGAAATTCTGTTGTATGGAAAATCGAAACCGCTGACATCATGTGTATATTTAGGCTACTCATTCCAAATGGATAATATTGGCATTCATAGTTTTTTCAAAATCAACCATTGTATGGAAATACTTAAACCGTTTGATCTGGAAACTCAAAATTTTGCAGAAGGCTTTATTTGATAGCGTAAGGAAGCACCTAGAAGTTTATTTTGGAAATTCCACCCCTAAGGGGGTAAACAAATACGAGGTAAAAATTTGTATGAAAACATGTCATATACTGGTACTTATTGCCTCGGTTAATTAAATTAAATAAAAATGACGTGTTTTGGGATTTTTGGAAATTTTACCCCTAAGGGTGAAATAAAGAAAATAAAAATCTTTTTGAAAATACATTTTTTTTTGCAAACTCCATGAGAAATTTATAAAAACCAAACCGTTA
The DNA here is from genome assembly GCA_944548615.1 of Micropterix aruncella. Lineage (NCBI taxonomy): Eukaryota > Metazoa > Arthropoda > Insecta > Lepidoptera > Micropterigidae > Micropterix > Micropterix aruncella. The sequence goes on along the minus strand of OX155974.1, from coordinate 13,064,276 downwards.
GATCTTGAAACTCGAAATTTTGCACAGGGCTTTATTAGATAGGGTAGGGAAGCACAAAAAAGGGTTTTCTTAAATTTTCAGCCACACAGGATGTAAGAATGAGGTGAAATTCTCTCAGCGATGACTTCTTCTGTACAGTGCGTACAGAAGAAGTCATCGCTGCTGTAGAGCGTAGCGTAGAGGAAGACCCGCATCGGTCTATCCGCCATCGTGCACAGGAATTCGATATGTGTCCATCCACTTTATGGAAGATTTTGCGGAAAGATCTCGGTTTGCGTGCTTACAAAATCCAACTCGTGCAGGAATTGAAGCCACACGATCACCTAGCAAAGGGTAGATTCGGTGAATGGGCCCAAAACAAGATTGCCGTTTATCCAGATTGTCATAAGCGAATTTCGTTTAGCGATGAAGCTCACTTTTGGTTGAATGGATACGTCAATAAACAAAACTGCCGTATTTGGAGTGATGATGATCCTCAAGTGTATGTTGAGACACAGTTACATCCAGAAAAACTGACTGTTTGGTGTGCTTTATGGGCTGGTGGAATCATCGGTCCGTACTTCTTTAAAAATGATGCTGGTCAGAATGTTACAGTCAATGGTGACAAATAGTGGCAGGAGGCTCTATCCGAAATGGATTTCGAGGATTCTCAATATTTTTGAGGCCTATACCGGCGTGCCCAGATAAAAACTGGAACCAAAATGAAAAAAAATCGACCTGAATGATGGCGATCGCGAAAGCATTCCAACAAAAATTAGAAGAAACGAAACTCAGCTGTGTTTAATGGTAATTTGAACTACATATTTTAATTCTGAACTCAAAGTGGGTGATCCCTTATTAGTTTTTCACTCTCTCTTTAAAAAACTCTAGTTCTTCCGCGGCGGAGCCGGAGCACCAGCCCTGACGCCGCCATCTTCGAAACAGGTAATGAATACCGACAGGAAATCGTCTGACAACTCATCATTACCAAAAACACGAATGTCTCTACTCTATGACATAGAGGGTAGATTTACTTCCAAAAAATTTTAATAAAAAGAAAATTTTATGTAGGGTTTCTTTTTAGAATTATAATGTAATACTTGAAATTTATTTAAATTTATTTATTTTTTTTTTAATTAGGTTATTTCAATAATGGCAACAATAATGTTAATGTCATCTGACAGCTGTCAAGGACAATTTTGGAGAATTTCAGAAAAGCAACAATACACAACGTTTCGGGACATGAAAAGGTTATAGAAAACCCTGAAAACTAACCCCTTTTTTATAATTCGTGACCCAACCACAAAAAAAAGGAATTTCTGTTACATTGTCTTAAATTCAACTCATTTAATATGGTGAAAATATCTGACAAGTAAGCCTTTTTTTGCAGCCACTAAATGTCAAATGAATTACTAATAATTGCTTTAGTCAAAATAGCTCGCTCCCTCAAGCAACAAAAAGTACTCCCTCAAGCAACCCTGCGTACCCCTGGGGGTACGCGTACCAATTATTGGGAAACACTGCTCTACATCAACTGACGTTACTGGACAGAACTTCAAGTTTGGTGCTATTTCTGCAGAAACCTCTTTAAGCAAGGTTTGACCGGTCCTGTTGATATATATATGCGTTAACTTTCTTTATACCTTCAAGACCAGGGTTTTTATGTAGAACAGCATTTAATTTGACATGGACTTTTTCTGATAGTAATTCGGAAGGGCGTTACTCTGATCAATCATTTTTTCCATTATTTCTAAGGACTTGCACAGAGGAAGGTTTTTAGTAATAGTCTCTAAATGGCATCGGGTATATTGCTGAAATGTGCTGCAATAAGAGCAATATTTTGTTAGATTGAAGGATCCTCAAATGTCTGCTGGCTTGAATTAATTGCAATGGCCTCTGAACTGTCAAATTGACCAAATACTTTTTCTATTTATCTACTGAAATAAGCGTTATTGATGAAAAAGTACTAAAATATGCAATAACGTTATAAAAATAGCATTTTATGCATTTGCATATATTCTTCTCCGTCGTTCTCTCTTTACTGAGGATCGTGGCCACTAGACAACAGTTTGCCTAAGAGGCTCTTCCACTTCGACCTGTCTTCTGCCTGGCGGGTCGCAGATCGTATAGACCCTTTTGTAACTCCTTCGATGAGGTCGTTCCATCTGGCCGGTGATCTGCCTCTGCTTCTTCTTCCCTCCACTTGACCTCGGAAAACATTTTCTCCAGATTCTCCGAGTTTCTCCTGGCGACATGACCGAAGTATTGCAGGACCCTTCTCATGCATACGGTGGAGCCTCATTTGGATGCAGAGTTCTTAACGACAGATTTGCCGGTGCGGCGTGCTGTCCATGGGATTACTAGCATTGTACACCAACACCACATCTCCAGTGCATCGATTTTAGTGCGTATCCGAGACTTCAGGGTCCATGTCTCCGATGCATAAAGAAAGATCGAGAAAACCAGAGCTCGAACAAGGCTGACCTTAGTCCGCTCACTAATACCCCGATTCTTCCTCATATTTGCATATGCAAATATGCAATTGCATATAATCCGTCTACTCATAAGTAATCTTCATTAAACCAATAAATAAACTACATTGCAGAATACAACCAAAGTCATTTCGTGCTATAACAACCACACACAAATAAGTTATGACAACTTCAAGGCGAAAATTTCGATAACTAAAAATAGTAAAAAATAAAAGCGCATACCCTTCTGGAAGAGCTCCAATGGCTCCGTTAGCGCGGTGCGTGCTGGATCCCTCGTGCGGCAGAACGTCAAGCAGTCATCCTCGAAGCGTTGAAATGATGGCGATCCTCTGCATTTGCCGGTGTCGCGGCAGAGCATCTGGCAAACTCATTTCCTCTACGATGAGCTTCTGCTCTCATTGCTTAGTCTTAAAAAGTCTTCGAAGGTGAATCACTTTGGCGACAGGATAAGGTTCCTTCTGCAGAATCCGCATCTCTTTTTACCGCCATTTGCTTCTTGTTAAACTTTGGCATTCTGTATAGAACAAAAAGAACACCATTAACACGCTTTTATTAGATCGACCCGCTCGTAACTAACTATGTAATGGAATCTAAGGTAACTAATTTAACCATCTTCCAAGGATCGTAGCGTCATGAAAATTGGCAGCTGTATGTAGTTCTGATGACAATACAATAATATGGTACTGTCGAGCTGATCTGATGATGGAGTCGGAAGATATGAACTGGAACTTCACGATGTAACATCGTATCATAGCTGTGTTTGGACTTGTTAGAGAAGTCTCGGAATGAACTTTGGCTACGATTAGGTTTCAAGGTCTGATGATGAAGCCGGAAGATAGGCACTGGCATTCCATCATTTTGGTTTTTACTTGCGTTTATAAAAGCGTGTTTTTTTTAAAACTATTAATTTATTTTTAACTGACTTCAAAAAAAGGGGAGGTTATCAATTTCGCCCACTGGGAGGGTTGTGTGTGTGTGTGTGTGTTTTCATTACGCGTAACTCTACAACAGTTGGGCCCGTACAATTATTTTTTATGATAGAAGATTATTCATAACTAGTTGCCTGCGGCTTCGCTTCGCCTAAAGTTTTGAATCGATTTGTTAATTTAAATAGGGTGGCATTTATTTGCCTTTTTAGATTTATTTATTTAATCATTATTTAAATAATCATTTATTTTAATAAGGATTCTTATTTTATTACGAATGCCTCCAACAAACACTGCCTACTTATTTTTCTCATTTTAGTGAGACATAAAAGCAGTTATTGTAGCTTAAATATAAAAGTTGAATATATGCTGTCGCTCTTTTTTTTATAGATCAACCTGAGGCCGATGTTTTTGTCATATATTGTTTTCACATTAATCAAACCGTTTAGTCATTGCAGGGGTCCGAGCTCTTCCCTCGAAGAGGGATAGCGACTCGGTGAGCCCGGAAACAAGTTCCCAGAACGCGCGTCTTACCTTCTTGCGTCTCGAGAAGTCCTGAGTAATATTACGATCATAGTAATTGATATAGGTATCGTCCTAAGGACGAGCAGGCGCCATACCCAGATCCTCTCGAGAGGCTTCCTTATCCCTCGCACGTTTCCGGTCCTTTACACCTGTGCAGGAATCGAGGCTGTCCTCTAATGCCGCTGCCTAAGCTCCAAACTACCAGCTCAGCTATCCGGTTCGCTCAGTGGGAAAGGCGTGGGTTGACAAATAGCCGGTATCACTACTCACCGGTGGCCGACTTAGTGTGAATTATACTTTTCAATGAGTCGCTCCTACTTCCTATTCCCATACCGGTAAAATGTCAAAAATTTACCTTGAACTCTTTATTATCCGTAAGTTACAATGGATGCTTGGCGGTTATTTATTTTTGCATATAATGGTTTTCAGATTCAAACTTTTGTTTGTTACCTTTATGTTACAATCTTAATATATATAAAAACCTCGCGGATGGCTAGGATATTTCCGGATGAAGTCCGCATCGTGCACCCACAATGTTCACACGACTATATGTCTAAAACTATATTTTTATAAACTATTATTTTACTCTCTCAGGAAATTATTTATTTTCAGTCGACACGACTATTTTTGACATGACCATTGATGAACCAATCTGCTATCTCCTCCGCGTCAGGCACGGGGTGGATAGTTTTACAACACTGTTCATTAAGGGATTTTAGATATTTAAATTTTTAGATAATTTAGATCATTCATGGATTTTTAATAACCGACTGACCACGCGGTTTTTACCGGCTTCCCTCCCGTATGGCAGTTTTCGGATCCCTAGATTCTTTAACTTGACTTAATTTTATTTAAATGCCTTTCAGCATACACTTCCAGACCCCAGTAACCTCGCTCGTTGGAGCTATGCCGAGGATAGTTCATGTCCCCTTTGTAGCAACACCCCTTGCACAGCTAGACATATTCTAGCTGGCTGCAAGGTGGCCTTGGATCAAGGACGGTACACTTATCGCCACGACAAAGTCCTTGCTGTTATTCGCGAGGTACTTAACCTCTCAGTGGCTCGTGCCAACAAGGGTTCCACAGTATCCTCCAAACCCCCAATACAGTTTGTGCGGGTTGGCTCTAAAGGCAAAAAACATCTCACTGCAAAACCTTTCTCAATAATCGAGAAAGCTTCAGATTGGATTATGGAGGTCGATTCGGTCTCTAAGCAGTATAAATTCCCTGAAAGTCTCGGATGCACAGCCCTGCGTCCAGATATAACTCTTTACTCTCTATCTCGGAAGATGGTCCTTATCGTAGAATTAACTGTTCCATGGGAATCAAATATCCCAAAAGACCACGATTACAAATTAAATAAATACCATGATCTCGCAAATGCCGTCACCCGGAACGGCTTCACTGTTCACCTTCACGCGGTGGAAGTAGGCACTCGTGGCCTGCCAGCTAAATCTTTGTTTCACCTTTTCAAAGAGCTAAAACCGCGATTTCCACATCTCAAATTCTATGGCTTCGAAGGGGGAGTGAATGGGTGGTAAGGTGAACGCTCACATGTGGCAAGACAGCTGTCCTAAACCTACCACAGCCGGTCGTTAGTCCGGAATCCACCGCTCACCTCCCAGAAGTGTAATAATTATATATGATGGGCCTGATTTTTGGTCGGTGAATTCCATGGCAGCTCCGTTTGTATTTTATTTATATTTATACCCGATTTGTATTGGAACTTTCGAATATTTGAAAACTCAAGGGTTGACTACACCTCACAATAAAATCGGAATGCTTGTACCTTGCGTCTTTTCCTTCCTGTGCACGTGCGTCGCAGCAAATCAAATCAGCAGAATATCATGGGCTTCGGCAGATACAGCATGTTGAAGATTTCACCATCGCACATAGAGGTATTTGCAAAATCTGGGTGGACAAAATTATTTTTCTGATTAATTAGAATCTAACTATTCCAAATAGAATAACAAACATGTTTTAAACATATTATTATTTATTATATTACAAACATTACGTAACTACTTTACATATTTACATACAAAAATGAACATTTTAAAAAAAATATTTTTATGTTAATTTTAAGACATGTTAATGACATTTAAAAACATTTCTTTACTTCTTCTGTATATTATGTAGGTTATACAAGAAAAACAAAATCAAAAAATAGTGTATCCCTTCAATCTTCATCATCACTTTCTGACGAAGTTTCGGTTATACTTGGCTCCGCAGAAACCAACATGATCAGGAATTCAGGCAGAAATGTGTTAGCTTTCCTTTCTATAACTTCTCGCATGCTGTTTAGAAAAGGATAAGAACTAAGAATAAGACGATTAATCACATCTTGACATCTTGGTTGCAGCTTTCTCTTGAGAATTTTCTAGCGGAATCTTGTCGGTATGACCTAAAATGTTTATTTTCTCAGCTGCCTCTCAGAAAGTTGTCCTATTGGTAGTAGGGCTTTTTCTGTTATTACGGCACTATGTATCAGCAATTTATGAAGGATGACTCCTATGTAATGTTCTGGAATTTATGAAGGATTTTCCTATACCTGTTGGTCCACAACATGGTTGATGAAGCTAAATGCTGATAAATGTACGGTCCTTCACATCGGCAAGAGCAACCCCAGTTAGTTAGTTAGTTAGTTAGTTAGTCTGGGCTTTTTCCCGCACTTGGCCTCTTGATTGGGCCGTTGTGCGTGGCTCATGTTTCTATTTATGTTACTCCAGCCAACCCAGGCTGTCCCAGAAGGTTAGCAGCCTGTTTGGGTTGCTACAGGCCTCCGGGACAGATGCTGGAGATTGTAGTATTCTTGCCCGTTGCTCTGCCACGCTCCTGCATTCCATGAGCACATGCTGTGGCGTTTCTTCTTCCTCCATGCATCCTCTGCATAGAGGGCTGTCTGTCACACCTATGGTAAACAGGTGTTTGTTTAGGGGACAGTGGCCTGTCATAGTACCTATGACTTTACGGATTTTGTCCCTTTTTAATCTGAAGTGGAGCTTTTCTGCGACTGGTCAGGCTGTATAAAAGTGAAGCCCTCCAAATGTTTTTGCCTTGGACTCGCCCGCATAGGCACAAAATTTACATCCTATGACCCCAAATTGGTCTATAAGGGCTCTAATATCTCCCTTATAGACCCAAACAATCATTTCAAATTCCTTGGCAGAAAAATTACCCATCAGGGAAAAGACGTCTCGGGCGATCATGTTATAGAGCATTTCAAAAGTTGCCTGGCGAAAATAGATGCCTTGCTAATTTCTGGCCCTCGTAAGGCCTGGATCTATGACAATTATCTAACGTCACATTTGTCATGGCCCTTTCTTATATACGATTTTACCAAAACCCAACTGTCCTGTCTAGATGCGCTGGTGACAGCTAGTTTAAAATCCTGGCTGTCCTTAGCCAAACCAGCTGACCCCTCGACTCTCTTCAGGTCCAAACAAAATTTTGGGCTAGCGCTTAAACTGCCCTCTCTGCTCTACGCCAACTCCAGAATAACCAAAAATTCGATTCTGTGCAATTCCAAAGATCCGGCAATATCGAAGCACGTAATAAGTGGCCGTAGTGATTCAAATGATCTACAAGCCCGCGTAGACTTCCACAAAAAGTTCCTTACTGGAATCAGCCAGAATGGCACTGGTCTGGGGTATGGCAGTACAACCACGAGCGACGTGGACTTGAAGAAGTCTCTTTTGCGGGGAGATTACGACAGCAAGAGTATGGCTCATGCTATTGGCCTTCAATGCCAGAATGATTGGACAACAATTGGGGACTTTTGCATTCCGCCTCCAATGCACTGGAAGGTAATGCTCTATGACTGGACGCCAGAGATGCTGAAATTTTATTTGAATGCCTTTCAGCATACACTTCCAGACCCCAGTAACCTCGCTCGTTGGAGCTTTGCCGAGGATAGTTCTTGTCCCCTCTGTAGCAATACCCCTTGCACAGCTAGACACATTCTAGCTGGCTGCAAGGTGGCCTTAGATCAAGGACGGTACACTTACCGCCATGACAAAGTTCTCGCTGTTATTCGCGAGGTAATTAGTCTCTCAGTGGCTCGTGCCAACAAGGGTTTGACAGTATCCTCCAAACCCCCAATACAGTTTGTGCGGGATGGCTCTAAAGGCAAAAAACATTTAACTACAAAACCTTTCTCAATAATCGAGAAAGCTACAGATTGGATTCTGGAGGTTGATTCGGTCTCTAAGCAGTATAAATTCCCTGAAAGTCTCGGATGCACAGCCCTCCGTCCAGATATAACTCTTTACTCTCTATCTCGGAAGGTGGCTCTTATTGTAGAATTAACTGTTCCATGGGAATCAAATATCCCAAAAGACCACGAGTACAAATTTAATAAATACCATGATCTTGCAAATGCCGTAACCCGGAACGGCTTCACTGTTCACCTTCACGCGGTGGAAGTTGGCGCTCGTGGCCTGCCAGCTAAATCTCTATTTCACCTCTTTAAAGATCTTGGCCTTTCCAGAAAAATAAACAACTCTTTCTTAGAAAAATTATCTAAAACTGCGATTTGCGCATCTCAAATTCTATGGCTTCGAAGGGGGAGTGAATGGGTGGTAAGGTGAACGCTCACATGTGGCAAGACAGCTGTCCTAAACCTACCACAGCCGGTTCGTAAGTCCGGAATCCACTGATCACCCCCCAGAAGTGTAAAAAAAAATAGTATTATGATGGGCCCGACTCCGGTCGGTGAATTCCATGGCAGCTCCGTTTGTATTTATTGTGAGGTTGCGGGCAAGTTTTTTGGACGCTTCCGGAACCGCGTTCTTTGTTTGCCTGCATCCTGCGTTCTTTTTCCATTCTGTAAGGTGGGTTTCTTCGGTGTTCCTGCGTAGCCATGTTTTTATTTGGGCCTGGGGAATGGGCATCGAGGGTTCCGGTCCATATAATATTTCCTTTGATCCCCTTTTGGCCAGTTCGTCTGGCGCGTCGTTTCCCAGTGAGTCGCTGTGCCCTTTAATCCATTGCAGGGTCACTCTATTTGACCCTGCAATGGATTGAAGCGCATTGTGGCATTCCAGTACAAGGACAGAGGTTGTAGTATTTTTTGCTAGCGCTTGTAGCACGGAGGCACTGTCGGAGACAAATTTCAAGCTTAGGTCTCCGACATCTTTGGCTGCAACTGCTTGTGCTGCTCTGGTGATGCCAATGCATTCTGCTTGGAAGATCGTATTTAGGTTGCCTAGGGTAGTTGATATTTTGATGTTTAGATCATTTGAGAAGACGCCGGCTCCGGTACCTTGAGTGGTTTTGGAGCCATCTGTGTATATCCTTACTTCATTTGTACCAGAGTGATCTGCTGGTTCTGCAATGAGTTGGATAAGAGCAACCCCAAACAACAGTACTATCTAGGGTCGGTTCAGTTACAAAGTGTTACGAAACAAAGGGACCTGGGCGTAACGATGGTGAGCGATCTGAAGTGGGGTGAGCACATTATACAGATTGTGAAAAAGGCGAACTCAGTTATGTACCTCATCCGCAAGTCGTTTAACTATATCACACCAGCCTTATTTGTGTCACTGTACAAAACCTACATCAGACCAATGCTAGAATTTGGATTCCAGATATGGAATCCGTACTTTGTGAAAGACGAGGATCTCTTAGAAAAAGTCCAGCGCCGAGCGACCAAGATGCCAATTGGGTTCAAAAATCTGGAATATGCAGAACGACTCCGCAGATTGCAGCTGCCTACACTTAAGGATCGTCGGACCAGGGGTGACCTCATTGAAACATATAAGATCCTCAACGGATGCTACAATTGCCCCGAATTGTCTTCTATCTTCAAGAGAAACTACAAGCATCATCTGCGAGGACACAATTTTAAGCTGGAGAAAACGCGATTCCACGTGAATCCCAGGAAACATTTCCTGACCAACCGGATTGTGGACCAGTGGAACGGTTTACCTGCCAAAGTGGTTGAAGCGAGTAGTGTCAACATGTTCAAAAATAGACTAGACGGAAACCTTAAACAGAAATTGTAGTTGTACTCAGTTTCATATTCAGACATATCAGCAATTATGCTGCCTGTCTGTAAATGTAATAATAATAATAATATGAAGGATTATTCCAATCCAATGTGCCAGCCATATTTGCTTACATACTGGTAGCGCGGAGATTTGGTTTTGGAATAAAAAAGGGCAGTGAACTGTATTTTGCGGTAATTTGGAATAGAAAAATTTGGAAAAAATGGGATCTCGTTTACCTACAATAAATACAAACGGAGCTGCCATAAAATTCACCGACCGGAGTCGGGCCCATCATAATACTATTTTTTACACTTCTGGGGGGTGAGCAGTGGATTCCGGACTTACGAACCGGCTGTGGTAGGTTTAGGACAGCTGTCTTGCCACATGTGAGCGTTCACCTTGCCACCCATTCACTCCCCCTTCGAAGCCATAGAATTTGAGATGCGCAAATCGCAGTTTTAGATAATTTTTCTAAGAAAGAGTTGATTATTTTTCTGGAAAGGCCAAGATCTTTAAAGAGGTGAAATAGAGATTTAGCTGGCAGGCCACGAGCGCCAACTTCCACCGCGTGAAGGTGAACAGTGAAGCCGTTCCGGGTTACGGCATTTGCAAGATCATGGTATTTATTTAATTTGTACTCGTGGTCTTTTGGGATATTTGATTCCCATGGAACAGTTAATTCTACAATAAGAGCCACCTTCCGAGATAGAGAGTAAAGAGTTATATCTGGACGGAGGGCTGTGCATCCGAGACTTTCAGGGAATTTATACTGCTTAGAGACCGAATCAACCTCCAGAGTCCAATCTGTAGCTTTCTCGATTATTGAGAAAGGTTTTGTAGTTAAATGTTTTTTGCCTTTAGAGCCATCCCGCACAAACTGTATTGGGGGTTTGGAGGATACTGTCAAACCCTTGTTGGCACGAGCCACTGAGAGACTAATTACCTCGCGAATAACAGCGAGAACTTTGTCATGGCGGTAAGTGTACCGTCCTTGATTAAATGTCCGTTTGCAGCTTCGTAAATCAGCTTCTCAAGTTACTCTTCACAGCGCGACGATAATTTAATTATTGTCAAATATATGTATATATTTCATGAGCAATATTTTCGTATGCGGGTTTTAAAGCGGGTTACAGCACGGGTGCGCGACGGCGGACGTCTCGCGGGCGGTATCGAAGCGAACACTCGTTGATAGACTGTCCGGCCGGCAATGTTCTTCCTCTTCTTTACTTCAGTTAACGAGAGGGGATAGGAAAAGGAAATAGCACTATCGGAATGAGAATTTAAAACCAATTCAGTAAATTCGCAGGCATTTTTATATCGATACACCAGCCGTTTTACTAAATGCGATATTTAAATCCGGCGTATCCACATACAGACAAGCAGTTTCTGAGGCGTATTTTTGATATTTCAATGGATCAATTTTGTGCCCACTTAAAATTGCTTCCAATATGACTTTTAGTCTGTATATAGGTAGGCTCTTAATCTAGACCCGTGATTTCAGCAGCTAAGCTAAGATTCTCAAAAAATCTTCTGCTGGTATTGACATCATTAATGTTTCCAACATTACACTTAGGCATGTCCACTATGAGCCCTGTTTCAGCGCGAAATCTGGCGTGTATGCAGTTTTTTCGATCGTCTTCTAGGTCTTTTTCTTCTTTGGTTTTTTCCTCTGTATTCTTCAATGGTAAATTGTATGCCACATGAAGGATTGAAATTGACGTCTCTTGTGAAATCTAACTTGTTAAAGGCTTTTGAGGCTGCTCTCAAATATAGCACTTGCTCGTAGATTTAATTTCCACGGCTGCATTGCAGATTTTCCCATCCACCATTGCCATCACTAACTTATATTTTATAACTAGTTTTTTTCCGTGTATGTCTATCACAGTTGGTACTAGAGAGGTTATCGCTTCTTTAACATATCTTATTTCTTCTTCAGTGATGACATTAGTTTCTTTTACAAATCTAAATTTCATTGGGCGATAGAATCGTGGTGAGGAGGGGGTAGCGTTTTCCCACAGAACATTTTTGTTATCTCCGTAAACTAATTGCAAGGCGCAACGCAGCTTTGGAAAATGTTTCCGTCTGACCCATCACCGTATTTTTTTGTTTAAACTGTGACATCAGAGTTCTTGAATGCTTTTTTGAATTTAGCGTTTTGAAGTACTGGTAATATCTTTGAGGACATTAGAAGCATCTTGTTTACCCGATTTTCCCAACTCCCAATCGTATATACTTGCGCAGTATATACCTACAATTACATCTTTTTCAAAAGCGCAACAGAGCTCTGCTGTCTTTTCGCCTTTTTCTCCTTTCACAAACCTCTTTGAAGGATTTTGATGGTCGACCAGGCCAATTTTGTGTAGTTTCAGCAACATGGATTCCAAAAGTTCCTTCCAGCCATGATTTATTGGATTTCAGAAAAACATCTTTTTTGTAATGAGCTTTGATCCATCTCTGTTTAATTTCTGATTTGAAGAGCAAAATTACGTTTCAAGCCAACAATTTGCTCTTCGTGGTAAGGCTTGTCTAACAATAGTCGGTCTCTCAAAAAGTCCAATTTGGCATCCAAATTAGGCAAATCTTTTTGATGAGGTCATATAAATATTATCGGGTCACAATACTTACTCCTGAATTACCTTGTGAGCCTTAAATTAGCATAGACTATGTAGAAGTAACTTTGAAAAAAAGAAGCAGATTTACATTTTATTGATTGACATTTTGTTTAGATAAAAAAGTCATCTATCCGGAAGTATCCGGATATGTTTCTATTGTTATTTAAAAGGTAATTGTGCGTAGGATAAATAGAAATAAAAATCATAGCCCGATATATCCCGATCACAAACCAAAAACCTTAGCTAAAAACAAAGTGTATCAAAATTAGTGCATTATAATGGCTTATGTTTATAAACAATATACTAGAAAACATAAAAAAAAAAACACTTTAAAATTGATGATTTTTCTGAGTGCCGAGAACAAATACGTGCACGAGGTGAAACGATCGAATTCCGACTAACGTTACTCACGCGGCGGGCACAGGAGCCAGGTGAACGGGCCTGGATATTGTTGGTTGGTTTGTTCTCTCTGGCTGGAACTGGTTTTTAGTGTCATTATTGCAATTTAGATTTCGGGACCTATGTCCGCCCAGATTTGGCAAATACGTGTATGTACATCGACAGCCCAAAGGGAGGTGTGCTTTGATATCTCGATACGAGCAGGCGGTCGGAATACAGCTGTTACGAATCAATCGTATAAACGGCATCGACGGTCCAATCGAAGTAAAGAATGGCGATGGCGGAGATAACCCATCGTAAAAACCCTCTAGATGGATAAAATAGTTGTCTAAGCCAATGTTCTCACTTGGACTCCGTTCCTCATAATATATTATTATGCAAACTGAGCAGTGTAGGAATTAACTATACAAGTCTTAAATGGTTTGATAGTTACCTATCCAACAGGGTACAAAGTGTCACCATCCAGGGCCTCCAGAGTAAAAGCCAGCATCTCACGTATGGTGTGCCACAGGGTAGCGTTTTGGGACCCATTTTATTCCTCGTCTACATAAATGACCTATGTCAGTTACCAGTAGGTAAAATCATCACATATGCCGATGACACCGTTTTACTATTCAAGGGTTCAAACTGGGATTACACATTTGAGAAAGCAAACGAGGGCATGGAAATTGTAAAAAATTGGCTAGGAAACTTTATGTTGACGCTTAATGTTGGCAAAACCAAATACATGCCATTTAGTATAACAACCAGAGGTCAACCCACTACTAATAAAACTATTGTAATACACGAATGCGATAGCATAGAGTCTTGTAACTGTCAGCCTCTACAAAGAGAAATATCTTGGAAATATCTAGGCATCACTCTAGATTGCTTTCTCCGTTGGGATTCTCATATACATAACGTGGCTACGAAGGTGCGAATCCTTGGATATGTTTTCAAAGAACTGAGGAATATTCTGGATTCCAAAACACTAAAAACTGTTTATTATGCTTTATGTGAATAGCTTATTACTTACGGCATAATTGGATGGGGTGGATGTGGTAAAACCCTGCTAGAGCCATTGCAAGTTGCGCAGAAATTTATATTAAAAATTATTCTACGTAGACCATATCGCCATCCCACTAATGAACTGTATAAGGAAGCTAAAGTTCTTGATTGTAGGCAACTTTTTCTAAAAACTTCCCTCTTAAGGCTATTTTTGGACAATAACTCAAATTTAGGAATAATTCAGAACCGGCGACCAACGAGACAAGTTGTAGAAAATAGCTTAATAATACCCAGAAGGAAAACATCATTTGGTCAAAGACATTACTCTTTCATTGCGCCGAGATTTTACAATCTGATCAATATGGAAATAAAAATGAATTTGACATTTAGGGAATTCAAAAATAAATTAAAGAAATGGTTATCGAATCATGACAGACTAACCATACATCAAATGTTAGAAATAATAGTATAATAAAACTTAGGTGCACAAATTATTAACATATTTTTAAACTTATATGTTAAGTATTTTTTAACATTGAACTAACTACCAAAAAATATTTGACTTTGACAATGAATTATACTTTTAGACTAGGTATTTTTATATTAAATCTTATATTACTTAACATAATATTAAATATTAATGACTGTTTCTTTCTTTTCTCACATATAACTTTATTTATATTATTTAATCGAATTTTATATTATATTTATTGCCGATTTAATAATGGAATTGCATTTTATTTATTATATATTTTTAATATTTTTTTTATTATTATTATTTTTTATTTTATTCTGAAGACCACATTTTAGGGCAATTTAGTGTCATTAGCTTTTTACTAAAACTTGTACATTTGTAGGCAACCAAGCAATCAAGCAAACTTGATTGTAATATTGGAGTCCTGTCCACCCTAGAACGGGCTAGTCCTAGTTGGGTGACAGAAACAAATAAGCAAAAGGTTAAGGTTTTGCCATTCGGTTCCTGTTATTTCTGTAATCTAATCAATGTTTTATAGTAATTAATTCTTAAATAAATAAATAAAATAAATAAATTATTAAATTATCGGAAATTTACTCACGTCAAACGAATAGACGACCTCTCTTCGGGAGTGATTTGGGACGAGTAAAATACTTTCTCTCCGCTTCGATCGAATGATCCATGTCCGCTTTTATAGGGAAGTAAATTATACGACGTATGTCGTCGGCGATACTTTGCCGTGAATATATTAGAGTATATCGTACTAAGGTCGATATACTCTTTTCTATATATAAAAACCCCAAACATTACATCATCTCACGCCGATAAAGCAACTCACCAGCTCATTTTTCTCCGACTTGATTTGCAATGTAACAGGATTTCGTATTGAAAACCAATATCTATCACAATAAAATATAGCCTATAGCACTCATGGATAACGGAGCTTTCCATTATTAGAATTTTTAAATCGGATGAGTAGTTTCGGAGATTACCCCCTACATACAAACTTACAAATATTACTTCTTTATAATATTATTATTCAGAATAGGCTTAGAATAGATAGGCAGAATTGCCAGAATTATAGGATGAATCCATATCCAAAATATATTTCTTTGCAAGGCATGAAACAAAATGAAGAGTTTCTTAACCCGTTGAGTATGATACGACCAAATCTGGTTCTGAAACAATTATCGGTTGAGTATGATACGACCAGATCTGGTTCCGCGTTTTTTTCACTTCTTTGACGTTCTCATATTTATTCATAATTATCTAATTGTTTTACAAAATGATATTTCAATATTCTATATTCGAAATATCAATGCAATCATTGTGCAGTTGTTCTTTTTATGATTGGTGTAGTAGTTTCGTAGTTATAATACTTTAAGTCGATGTCGCCGAAAATCCTGCAAAAGAGACAGATGCATCCATGAAAATACCCATTTACTCCAAGGGTTAAGTAGACAAATAATGTATATTTTTGAAAATATAAGTATAAGCAATATAATCTTACTAGCTGCGCCCCGCGGTTTCACCCGCGTGGTGATGGTAAATTGTGATAATGACGATAGAAAACTATATATCTTTATAAATTATAGCCTATGTGTTATTCTGATGTGTAAGCTATATTATTGTAAAGTTTCATCATAATCCATTCGGTAGTTTTTGCGTGAAAGAGTAACAAACATCCATACATACATTCTTACAAACTTTCGCGTTTATATAGTAGTAGGATTCTTATACAGGGTGAGTTTTTAAAACAGGACAGTATGAGCAAATCCAAAACCATTGCAGACAAGGAAAAATACTGAAAGGAGAGTAATTATATTTTCCTTTGAAAAGCCCATATTTTACGGAGAAATTCGCTTTTCTTAAAAAAATCTGATGCCAATCAGTCCAATTTAATAACAGAAATAAATATGGACAACATACATATGGATTTAACTGTTAAAGTTTGTAGGTAGAATTTAAGTATTCTAGAAACTCTTGATGAATATTTGGACAATTACCACGTCTTTGCGTTCGGCGTTCGGCGGCGGGAACATTTTAAGAAGAGGGTTCCACGTAGAAGAGAGTTTGTAACCGTCGTCTCTGTTAAAGTTCGGGGTTCTTCTTATTTCAATGGCTTCCCGGATCATGCGAGGAAAGTAGAATTGTTCTTTGGATAGCACAATGGGATTTTGAAACTAAAACAGGATACAGTGAGTGTTGTGTGCAAGACGGATTTTCAAAATTCCCGCGCTCCGAGCCCGGCCCCCCACCACCGTTATAATCTACGCAGTGGCGGAAGCGGTACGCGGCCTACCCGCAAAACAACGGATTGACAGCTCTTCAGTCTACCCTGGACAACGGCGGCTGCAACGTCACCGAAACGTCGGGTGCTACAAATTTCACGCGGTAAATTCGTTTTCTATCCTATTTATAATGTCAAACAACCGCGATAGTCTTCGATTTTATATTACCACTGTTTTGTATAAAAAGATTGACTTTCCGACAAACGGAGTGCCCGTATAACAGCAACAGAACTCTACAATACCTAAATAATACATTCGACCAAAAGTGGATCGGAACCAATGGTACAATAATTTGTGGCCATTCCAGTCTTCGGATTTAACTTTACTCAATTTTCTGAGCCCTCCTAAAGGAAGAACTTTTTAAGAGAACCAGAAAGCAAAAGAATTAATATTAATGAATTGTCAACAATTCTAAATTTCAAAATGCTAATAACGGCAACCCTTTTAAAATTTTATAGTTAAACATTTTATTTGGTTACGTCAGCAGGTAAATAGAAAAATCGATTGTTTGAAAATGTGCAATAATTCAACTCTCCCACACACTTCAAAAATATATGCTATTTTCAATATTTTCGGCAATGTATGTCAGATGCGATTCTTCCGAGTCATGTGGGTGTACCCAGCATGACTCGCACCATTGCCCTTTGTGCGATTTTTAGTTTGTGGGTTAAATAAAACTCCTTTAAACTCACCGTCTGGTAAAGAAATATCGCAGGATGTCTTCCCTCGTTCCAAAGAGCGCTTTAGTCTTTCATTATTATCGTTCCCGCCGACGTTTTTTGAGAAAAGCGTAGTAACGTTCGTGATTACCCAGGAGTCCAAGTCTGAAATATATATTTTTTCATTATACATATGAGTCACAGGCACGTGCCAGCGCAACAGAAGCTCAAGAGGATATATATGACACGGAAGTCAAAGTTAAATCCGAATATAGGACAGCTGCAGCCTAGCAATGCATTACTGCAGGATGTTCTACTCGATGGAAAGATTCGCATTTGCAGTAAAATGTCTTCCACCTCTGCTACCATATCCTCTACCGAATATTGGCTATTATAACTTTATTTATCAGCCGCCTCTCAAAACAAGGATTTGGTAGATTTGGGAAACCATTCCCATAGATTACGAACCCGAAGTGTTTTTCCTCGTACAGTTATTTTGCCTTCAATTATTAGATGCACAATGCTGTATCTTTCGGGATGATAGGATGTTGTATCTTTCGGGGTGGCGTAATGGCTAGGTCGCCCGATCTTACATTGTAAGGTCCCGGGTTCGATTCCCGGCTGGGTCACCATTTTCCGTTGGGATCAAATTAACGGAATTGCATTTTCAACTCTGTCGATGACATGCAATAACAAGACACACACACTTACACACATGTTACACGCACACATACATATAAACACTTCATAGTAGGGTTGCTTGTAAGATATTGTCATATGACAATAAACGCGCCCATTGTGAAATTTCACAATAAAGAGTAGAAACAAACAAACATGACATGAGTGAAATATTCAAGTTTTTACTCAAACGCTTTAAGATATCTTTATTCCTGACTCTGCCAAACCAGCTTATACATAGAATCCTCCGATAGGCCCACATTTAAAAGGCTTCAAGTTTTTTCAACTGCTATGTTTTTAAACTAGGGGGGGGGGGGCTGGAGTAGGTATTTATTTATTTATTTATTTATTTATTTATAACGTACAAGAACAAAAAAATACAAGGACATGCATACTGTTGTACATGAGGAATAATTAAGAACAAACATTATTATAGCGAAAAACATAGCTCTATGCATATAAATATGCTAGCATATCCGAATGAGGCGAAATCGCACAACCAACTAGACCTAGAAGGTCTGTCTCTGGCTGTGCTGTGGTATACCAACTGTATGTTTGTAACTCGCGAACTGACGAAGGTGATCAATTTTCAAATATTTCTAAATCTAACAAATGTGTTGTTTACACAAATTAAAGTAAAATTTAAAGTAGAAAAAATAAATATACATGTATGCAATTAAGGGCTAAAAATAAAGTAAACTTTACATTATATACAATAAATTTAAGTGGAAAATAAGTAATAATATATACAAATATATGAATAAACACTACATTCTAGTATATATGTTTAAGAAAATGATATGTAATATTGCACAATTTTACAAATACATATTTTTTTAAATATTCACCCTACAGTATTAATAAGGTCTTTAGTTTTTGAACGCCCAATATCTAGAAGCCAGTTTTTTACTTTACCTTTAAAAGTTACATAATTTTTCACGTTTTTCGTGGTTTCACATAGTGAGTTATAAACTTTCGGGGCGATAAAAAAACATTGTCTTCGGGCAAATGTGCTTTTAACCTTTGGAATTGTGAAAAATTCCTTACCAGCATTTCTCGTTAAGTACAATTGTTGACTTCTTGCTCTGTACTCTTTAGTTTTGTGAAAGCTTACAAGGCACTGCTTAATAAATAGCTGGCAGATATCCAAAACCTTAAACTCCGCAAAGAGCTGGTTTGAACTGTACCGAGGAGGCTTTTTGTTTATGACTCTTATTAGTAACTTTTGTGCTTTTAATAGTCGGTCCATTGTTGTTTTTGTACATGAGCCCCACGCTATAATTCCATGCACCCATATACTTTGACCAAGAGCCATATACACCATTCGCAGTGTTTCTTTACTCAGTACATTCCTAAGTTCGCGGAACACGTACAGTAATTTCCTCGATCGCGCCGTAAGCGATTTTATTTGGAATTCCCAATTTAGTTTGGAATCTATTTCTATGCCTAAATATCTAATTTTTTTTTCAATGTTTATATGCTCACATTTGCAATTATTGTGGGTTGAAGATACACTGCAGTTAAATTGGTGAATTTTTAAGGGTAATACGTTGGAGGTTAGGTTGGGTCTGAGTGAAAATGCTAGGTACTTCGTCTTCGAGATATTGAGTGTCAATATATGTCGATCAAGCCATGTTTTAATACTGTTCAGGGAGCATTGCGCGTCTGTAAACGCTTCATCCCAAGTATCTGCCTCAATTAAGACAGCGGTGTCATCTGCAAATGAGATTATGGCTCCTTTACCTTCAAGTGTCATATCACATAAATCGTTGACATACATCAGAAAGAGTAAAGGACCCACGCTGCCCTGCGGCACCCCATATAAAACATTATGTTTATTACTTTCCGTATGGACAACGACATCCGATATATCAAAAACATTGATGGTTAGTGATCAATGTTTGATGTTTTTTTACATCGATGGTGCCTTATAGATGTTTTGGCACCATCGCTGTTCCTCCGTCGACTTCCACATTTAAAAGTCTTCAAGTTTTTTAAACTTATATCTGTATGGAAGAGTCCAACTTTCCACTTCATACAATAATGATATGGAGAATACTTATTTATTAAAAGTCTGATCTTCAGGTGTATGTTGATGTTTGTTCTGCAAAATTTCTATCCTAAACAATGCACTTCTAGATTTATTGCATGATTTCAATGCGCAAAAGTTACGTCAAGTCAAAAGCCGAGTGAAATCCAATTTTAACAGTGAATATGTTTGATCAGTGGCGTAACTAAGCCGGTGCAGCCAGTGCGGCGCACCGAGGCCCACGGTAGCTTGGGGGCCCAAAATGGAACATCAGTCTACTATACAAATTTCATCCAACTCTGCTAAGAAGCTAAGCCGAAAAAATAAATGTCTCAAAACTGTTCTCTGATTTTGCAGAGTACAAATGAAGACAAAAACCCATCTAGAAATGTGTGTTGATATATTTTATAGTACACTAGCTGACCCGTGCCCACTTCATTGGGCGGTAAAACTTTTTACTTGTGATGAAATTATGAGTGTGATTCGGTTAGTACTGAGTGCTATGATTTATATCCTAACTACTAAAAGAAGGGTTATATTTTTACTGCATATGTATGTATGTATTTATATGCCAATAAATAAATACAAACGGAGCTGCCATGGAATTCACCGACCAGAGTCGGGCCCATCATAATACTATTTTGTTTACACTTCTGGGGGGTGAGCAGTGGATTCCGGACTTACGAACCGGCTGTGGTAGGTTTAGGACAGCTGTCTTGCCACATGTGAGCGTTCACCTTACCACCCATTCACTCCCCCTTCGAAGCCATAGAATTTGAGATGCGCAAATCGCAGTTTTAGATAATTTTTCTAAGAAAGAGTTGATTATTTTTCTGGAAAGGCCAAGATCTTTAAAGAGGTGAAATAGAGATTTAGCTGGCAGGCCACGAGCGCCAACTTCCACCGCGTGAAGGTGAACAGTGAAGCCGTTCCGGGTTACGGCATTTGCAAGATCATGGTATTTATTTAATTTGTACTCGTGGTCTTTTGGGATATTTGATTCCCATGGAACAGTTAATTCTACAATAAGAGCCACCTTCCGAGATAGAGAGTAAAGAGTTATATCTGGACGGAGGGCTGTGCATCCGAGACTTTCAGGGAATTTATACTGCTTAGAGACCGAATCAACCTCCAGAATCCAATCTGTAGCTTTCTCGATTATTGAGAAAGGTTTTGTAGTTAAATGTTTTTTGCTAGAGCCATCCCGCACAAACTGTATTGGGGGTTTGGAGGATACTGTCAAACCCTTGTTGGCACGAGCCACTGAAAGACTAATTACCTCTACTTGATCTAAGGCCACCTTGCAGCCAGCTAGAATGTGTCTAGCTGTGCAAGGGGTATTGCTACAGAGGGGACAAGAACTATCCTCGGCAAAGCTCCAACGAGCGAGGTTACTGGGGTCTGGAAGTGTATGCTGAAAGGCATTCAAATAAAATTTCAGGATCTCTGGCGTCCAGTCATAGAGCATTACCTTCCAGTGCATCGGAGGCGGAATGCAAAAGTCCCCAATTGTTGTCCAATAATTCTGGCATTGAAGGCCAATAGCATGAGCCATACTCTTGCTGTCGTAATCTCCCCGCAAAAGAGACTTCTTCGAGTCCACGTCGCTCGTGGTTGTACTGCCATACCCCATTTTTTTATAACATTCTCCCGTATCAATGTTTCTGTGATCCTGCGTGTCCCGCTGAAGTCCTTAGGATCTTGTTAGGCCCCAACTGAAAGCGCCGATTTATAATGTAGCTACAATATAAATATGTAATGTATTTAGGTACATATATATAGTAACTTTATATAGGTACTTATATATAGTAATTTCATCCTATATGCCATAATGATTTTTTTTCGAATTTTGTGCGAAATTTCAAAAAAACTTTTTGGAATAACTGCAGTATAGGAACCTCTCTCCATAAAAAAAAAATATAGACTAATAGATTGTTTCATTTTAATGCTAAATCTAGAAGAAAATTGTGTCGGTCGCTATAAATAAGCGAGATATAGGCATTTAAAGTTTAAATTTTATATGAAAACAAACAGGCCAAAATAAAAAAATAAAAATTCACCACGCTATATTCACCACGCTGATCCCGAATCTTCCATAATCTTTATTCGATCTCAATAAATAAGCGAGATATAGGCGTTCAAATTTTTCATCCCAATGTCAATTTAGATGCGGCTATTTTGTTTGTACCTACATACCGTGTGTGACACATTCGATTATATTGTAATATCGATAACAATAAGCGATGTTACAGAAATTATGACAATTTGCAGAGTTTTTAGATTAATCGAAATATTTTGAAAAGAACGATCGGAAAAAACAAATTTCCGCAAAACTTAAAAAAAGGACACTATTTTGGATGTTTTTTCAATGACATTGCATATTGATGACAGAAGATATCCTGGAATGTCGTTTGCTTCAGGTTACCTTTAGTCATCAATACACCAAGTCATTTCTTAAAAACTTCGAAAATTGTCCAATTATTTCAGATGATCGCTAACACAAGGTGTTAATTTGATATTGAAGAAATTTCGTTTATTTTAGGTTACCTTTTGTCATCATCACCAAAGTCATTTTGTAATAACCTCGAAAAAAATCCGAATTATCGCTAACACATAGTCATGAGTATGATACGACCAAATCTGGTTCTGAAACAATTATCCGTTGAGTATGATACGACCAGATCTGGTTCTGCGTTTTTTTCACTTCTTTGACGTTCTCATATTTATTCATAATTATCTAATTGTTTTACAAAATGATATTTCAATATTCTATATTCGAAATTTCAATGCAATCATTGTGCAGTTGTTCTTTTTATGATTGGTGTAGTAGTTTCGTAGTTATAGTACTTTAAGGTCGATGTCGCCAAAAATCCTGCAAAAGAGACAGATGCATCCATGAAAATACCCATTTACTCCAAGGGTTAACATCAATAGCGCCGCTGGCAAATTTTTTTTTTCCAATTTTGCGCAAAATTCGAAAAAAATATTTTGCTTGCGGTGATATTCAAATATTTATGAATTTTCTATTGTTTCAGGATACCTTTTGTTATCAAAACGCAAAGTCGTTAAAAAAAACCTCGAATACAGTCTCATTTTTTTAAATATCGAACATTTTTTTTTCACGAGCATGCCATCACTTTTGTAATATCGCGAATTGTTATCGATATTAGAGAACTCGCGATATATCGACTATTTCCCAGACACTACTTCTGAAACAATATGGCCGATCTGTTGACGTTTGGTATGCAAACTTGGAATGCCTATATCTCGCTTATTTATTGAGAGCGACAAAAGATTATTGCAGATTCGGAATCTGCGTGGCGAATATAGTCCGGTGACTTTTAAAAATCAACAATCCAGGAGAGGTTCCTATACTGCAGTTATACCAACCTTTTGCCTGCGGTGTTAATTTGATATTGAAGAAATTTCGTTTGTTTCAGGTTACCTTTTGTCATCATCACCAAAGTCATTTTGTAAAAATCTCGAAAAAAAACGAATTATCGCTAACACATTGTCATGTAAACAACAATAGCCCAGCAGGCAAATTTTTTTGTTCGAATTTTGCGCGAAATTTGAAAAAAAACTAAGCGGTGATATTCCCATATTTAAGAATTTTCTATTGTTTCAGGATACCATTTGTTATCAAAATGCAAAGTCATTGAAAAAAACCTCAAAAATAGTCTCATTTTTTCAAATATCGCAGACATATTTTTTCACGAGCATGCCATCATTTTTGAAATATCGCAAATTGTTATCAATATTAGAGAACTCGCGATATATCGACAATTTTCCGACACTACTCCTGAAACAATATGGCCGATTTTTTGACGTTTAGTATGCAAACTTTAAATGCCTATATTTTCGCTTATTTATTGAGAGCGACAAAAGATTATTGCAGATTCGGAATCAGCGTGGTGAATAGTTCGGTGACGTTTAAAAATCAACAATCCAGGAGAGGTTCCTATACTGTAGTTATACCTTACTTTTCAATAACTACATTATAATTCCTTTATTTTTCCATTCGACTCAAAACTTCCTACCGGTTCAGGGCAAAACATCATCAAAAATTGCGTAAAATCAATAGGGTAGGTCGAAAAGTCAACAGTTTACAAAAAACGGGTAGGAGATTGAAAAATAGTGTAAAACTTCGCAATTTGTACAAAATTCGCTTCTCACGTTTTAAGCAGTCCCACAAATGCATCTGATAATCTACATTTATTACATTTAAAAATCACTTACTCGTATGCAGCGGCGCGCCAGCTGGATCAAATAACGTTTCCCAAGGAGATAGATCGTCGTTCCGCATTTATACAAATAAAACGTTCTGCACGTTCTCTACCGTTGTTATAGTCCCCGGACGAAAATACTCATTAGAAAACTTCAAAGAACCAAGATTTTTAATATTTTAAACGCAGAAACGAACTTTTAAATAATATATTCGTAGCCATCGCGCGAGCGACCGTCTTCCGAAAATTCAAAAGTGACAGCTGATATCTCGCGTTCAGCGGACTTGAGAAAATGATGCAAATGGAGCGATCAAAAAAAGACGGCGTCGCGATTTTTTTCAAATTGTTGCCGTTTTTCTGGATGTCCAGGCGGCCTACGATAATGTACTAATTCCCCGAATGAGAAATAAACTCCTTAATCTAGGGGTCCCGGATAAATTGAGCCTCCATCTGCAAAATTCTAAAGGACCGCAAAATCAATATCCAAATTTCCAGATCGGTCTTCAAGGGACTGCCTCAGGGTAGCGTGCTCTCTCCTAATCTCTCCAACCATTATACGAATAGAGTGGAGGACGTCGTATTTGGCCATTGCAGGATCCTTCAATATGCAGATAACGTGTTGATCTCATAATCTCATTGAGATATGTTGATCTACGATTCCTCACCCAACCTCTCTGTCATTATTCAGCGGATCTCCGAAGCGCTCGAAGCACTGGAAGCGCACTAATAATGCAGTCTTAGTTATCTCCCCCCCCCCCCCCAAAAGCAGTGGCATAATCTTTTCAGGAATAAAATTTCCCACTCTAGTGAGCATAGCCTACAAGGATTCATTCATCCCACACATCCATCACATCCATCTTGCTGTCACCATGGACTCAAAATCCTTTGGAAGGGCTATATAGAACCAGGTTGTGGCCAGAGGTGAAAAGTCTCTGAGCATCCTCGGGGTCATAGGCGGGGTATGGTGGAGCTTCCACCTTTTCTAAGTAAGTACATATCACCACCGCTAAGTAAGCACCTGCAACACAAACTTAACTGTCTGCAATTTAAGGGACTCAGAAGCACCATCGGCGCTATGAGAAGCTCCCCTGCCAATGCCCTCCTCGTCGAATCCTGTGAACCCCCTGTCAACCTTCGCTGGCAACTATTGGCAGATAGGTTTTACCACGCCTTTAACTCAACAACCACCCCTTAATTCCAAAACTTACCCTACATTCTGAATTATCATGAAATACCCCAAACAGCAAAGCCCCCTCTCTTTGCATCAATCATAGAAAGCTCTCCTGATTCAAGAACTTCATATACAGAAACTCTCTTCTCCCTGACTTCAGTCTTCCCTTTTTCGAGAGGTTCACCACCCTCAATACTATCCCCCAATCGGAAAACCCAATCGGGAGAGCAGCCACCCCTCCTGAACAATGCAATATTTTCCAATCTTGTGTCATCCGTTTTTCAGGGTGGGATCTTATCTTCACACATGGGTTAAAAGCTGAGGCTGACACATATGTAGGTGTGGGCATTTTCACCTAAATCGCAAGCTCCACCGTCTTCTCAAAAGAAGTTCTTGCTGCGAGCGATTTTATTATATTTTTTTAATTTTCAAAGCTAATTTTTCAAATGCATGTTAAATCTATTTTTAACGTGTTCTAAAGTTTTAAAAGTGTAATAAGCCATCAAAAAAATGTCATAATTGATGATGTTAAATTCTATACTGCGGCCATTATATTAAAAGTAAATGTAAATGTTCGTTTGTTCAAAATATTAAATCCCTGAAAGTTTTGACATTTTGACAAGACGTTGAATTCGAATACGCGCGTGTAATATACATATTATACAGAAAGAGTTTTAATTGACCGGCATCCTTAAATGGGGTGAATCAGTACGAGCAAGTAAGCAACTTTTAATTTTCAAAATGTGGAAAAACAAAATATGTTTAAGTAATATACGTCAAATGTTTATGTAATATATCGTCGGTTTGGATCATAAACTCACTAACCCACAGTAATCAAATTGTTCAGGAGAGCACGACAAAGATTTTATCGAATTTAAACGGAAATTACAGAAATTCCATAGACAATAATGAATTTGTATTTTTTTAAATATTCATTTATAAGTTCTTTATGTTTGCTTTTATCTTTTTTTTTGTATGGTTATTGAGAAAAAAAAATCAAGTTACTGAAATTATAAATGAATTTTGCACTATATAAAATTTCTTTTAGTGACTTTATGATTGGTGACTATGAAAACATTAAATAGGAGAAATAAAACACAACTAGGTATAGTTGAAGTTTTTAGTAATTCAATGTTCCATCCTCTATGACAGATGCTTTAAAAAAATTACGTTTAGTTTTTTAATTAAAATTTTAAAAGCAAATAATGACTATTGACACATTTTATTTTAAATTAAGATCCTTCTAATGATTTTATTTTAGTTTTCGTCAATGAAAGTTTGCTCGTATACTAACACTGTTGACAAATTGTACTTAAAAATATAATTCTCATACAGATCTTATTTCCGCTTTCTTTTTTACTTCTTCCGAAAAAATATTTAAATACTTTATCTCGTGCTCAATGGCACTGCGAATACTGTCTACTTTCATAAATGAGTGACCACTCTCCAAATACTTCAGTTCAATGGTATCAAGGGCCTAAATTGTTTGCACCAGGTACATGCAAAGAGCAACTATAAATTAATTTCGATTTTGGCCGGCACATGTATCAGTATAAATGGCAACAGTAGCAGGTAATTTTTTGTTTCAAGCATAAATAGCTGTGCCTATCTCGTTGCTGCCTTTTTTCCATTCTTTTTCTAACCAAATAAAACAATAAGCATCATTTGGTGGCATTGTATACTACCAATTTTCTAGATATAAACTCCCAATTATATATTTTTAATATAATTGGGAGATATCTCCACATGGAATTTGTAGCACACTTTGTAAATCCAAAAGAATCGATCGAAAAGAAGGACCGTTTGTACCTTTTATATTGTTATTTTCTTTGGCCAACTAGCTTTGATTTTTTCATTCAATGTGTTGGTAATATAGCTGTTTCATTTCTGCCAAATTTTCTGAGTTTACTTTACAAGCTTCTTCATACTTATAACATGTTACGCACTAATCTTTTCTTGATTTGTGGAAGGAATAGTTGTAACTGGTGCAGAATATATTTCTGCATGTATATTTCGAAAGAGGTTTTATATCGTTTGTTTTACATTCTGCCTCATACAATTCATACATTTTTAAAATTGATAGTTTAGAATCCAAGTATTTTTTTGGCGATGTTTTATGGCAGTAATTGGATTCTAAAGCAGGAAAACTTTCAATGTGATTCTTTAAATGTTCAATAGCTTGAGCTTTTTATTCGTTCATAGTTAATTTTATTCCACGCTTGTCTTCACTTGCAAATGCACCTGAAGTCTCGAAATCCTTAAAAGAGGTGTTAATTGGACCGTTACTGATAGCTATAGTGGCTTCGAAAAATTCCTGACAATTCATGTTTTGTTCATTGTTCTT
Organism: Micropterix aruncella; assembly: GCA_944548615.1. Lineage (NCBI taxonomy): Eukaryota > Metazoa > Arthropoda > Insecta > Lepidoptera > Micropterigidae > Micropterix > Micropterix aruncella. The sequence continues at coordinate 13,036,493 of OX155974.1, read as the reverse complement.
TGTTAGGCCGTTTCTTTTATTTGTTGTTTGATAGCGTCGTTTTGGCTCTGAAACCTTCACGTGAGGAGTCAGAATGTAATCTTTTTGGCGCTTATAATCGCCTAATTTCCAATATTGCATACAAAGAAGACTTCGTTCATCTTCTGTAAAATTCTGTGCACATTTAACTTCTTCTTCTTCTTCTTTCTTTTCCTTGTGGCAATTCCACGCAGCTAGGGTGCTGGTGATTTTGTGCCAGTTTGTATGTATTGTTGACGGGAGGATGACTACTGTTAATGTTAGTACCTACAAAAAAAAAACAAAAAGGAAGGGACATCACAATTGCATACACAGAAGACAACATAGAGACTAAAAACATTTCAGAATATTAGGGGAATATTTTGGAGGAAGAAAAAGGAGAAGGGTCAAGGTAATAGAGAAGTGCTTCTGGGGGCAGCGCCGCTCCCCACCGCCCCCCGAGAGCAGCCCCCCCCCCCCCCCCCGGCATCGGCCGCACCGGGAATGTGTCGTCCATTGACCGCAAGCTACTGCCAAAAACTCGCCCTATTCAGCGACTTTTTCCACAGCCAACCTCGACAACGGGGCCACATTTCCATCGGCCTGTCGTCACAAGGCGGGTCCGATCCCGGAGCAGCGAACGGAAGCGGCCACCCCCAGAAGGCATTTCGGAATATGGGTTAAATGGCTAAATGATTTAGGTTAACGAATTTAGCGATGACTCGATAAATTTTAATGGAATTGGACGCCAGAAGGATATCGATTTTGGTAGGGAGTTCGATTTTCAATTGAATGAGATTAGGAATGAACGAAGGAAAGTTGTTAAGGAGAGGGCAATTAAAGAAGAGGTGATCCACGGTGCAGATATCAAATCCACAATCACACTGTGGAGACGGAATTACTTTTATACGATATAGGTGTGCGGGCGTTGAGCAGTGGCCTATGCGCATTCTGCAAATTGTGGAGATCTCTTTCCGCCTGAAAGGTTTTTTAAAATACCAAGGTTTGTTGTGAAGGTGGGGATTTATAAGAAAATAATGTTGACCTTTAGACTTGCAAGAAGAAAGATAACTCTTCTTCCAGCAGTCCTTCGTTTCTTCTTCTATTTGGGGGAGGATGTCCGACGCAGGGATTTTGATACGGAGGAGGGCTCCCCTGGAGCGGGCCTCATTAGCCAACATATCCGCCGATTCGTTACCGGCTATTCCTGAGTGGCCTGGAATCCACGTGAGTACTACTTCATCCCCTCTCTCTCTGACAGTGCGGAACAGGGATCGGATCTGGTTTTCCAGGTGAGAAGGGCGATGTGAGATGGCCGGATTGTTTAATTTCTCTACCAGACTTAGGGAGTCGCTAAAAATGGCACATGGGGAAATATGGTTAGTCAGGATGTACTCGAGGGCTTTCAGGAGGGCAACACTTTCAGCGGTGAAGATTGATGCTTTGCTGTGTAATTTATAAGCGATGGGAACTCTGCGGTTGTGGTGAAAAATTCCCACCCCCACGTACCCCCCAGCTTCTGTCTTGGAGCCGTCTGTAAATATGAGGTCCCAGCCAGGGAACCTGGATGCTACGAGGTCCAAAAATACGGCATTGTTTAGAGGTGATGGGGGCTGCCCTACTGGACATTTCGACAAGACGGTTTGAGAGAAGATGTCCGGGGTGGTAAGTCTGTCTTCGAAGGGGAGATGGAAGTCTGGGAGGAGAGCATTCCTGTGAATGATGTCCTTGAGGCGGTATAGTTTCCTATGACTAACGCACATTTAACAACCAATAAAGCACAGTGAAATTAGACTGATGTGACGCACAAAATGCAATGATGTTGCCAGTATAAACTCACTAAATAACATAAAATGTGTTTTGGTCATACATTTCCCAGGAAAAAAACTCATTATAAGTTTTAGTGACTTTTTGTTTTAATTTATATAAACTAGGAGTTCGTATTTTGTAATAGCTATAAATCAATTAAGTTACTTATGTAATTCTGATTATTTATTATACATACTAGCAATGTGATATATTTTTAAATATAAAGTCATTAAGTACTGAAATTAACGAGTTTGTGAAATTCTTGAGCTACTTAAATATTTATAAACCCATTAAGTAGCTTTTTCAAGTTTTTTAAAATATGAATAAAAAATGTACATACAATTACATTTTTAACTTCATTAAGTACTATAATGATATATTATTTTGACAAAATGAACAAACACGGGAATTCTTGCCAAATCATTAAGTTATTATGAGTGTTGACCATTTTTTTTTTTTGAAATAGACGTCATGTGAGATAAGTGCTATGATGAATTTAGTTTCGAATTGTTTTGACTAAAATGCTGATAATGATTTTAGGCAGTGCTAGTTTTCTATGATACGATGAGAAAAGACGCATATGGATTTTATGACTAGATAGAGAATTAAAAACTACATAGGCAACAAAAAAGAGATTTTTGAAAAAAGTGCACTTAGTGAGTTTATGTTCCAAACCGACGATTTGCAAAATATGTCAAAATACGTCATATGTTTTTTTTGTTGAATTGAACAATTTAGATTATGAATTAAAGTTTGACGAAGTTGAAGTTGATCCTAACGGTGGGTAAAACATAACAAATAAACAATAATAGTGATATTTTATCCACCTCTAAATGGTGCATAGTGCTCAAGGCTTTTGATACCTACTAAAAAAAAATATATATATTTTTATATTTTTAATATATTTTTTTGTGAATGTTGCTTACGTGTACTGATTCATCAACTTTAATGATGCCGATGAATTAAAACTCACCTGGTAGATGTCACATATGAGACTGGCAAAAACATTTTTTTTAAATCAGCGCCATCTAAAACCCCAGACTAGACTGAGCCACGGGAATGTGTGGCCGGGCTCAGCTAGTGCATAATAAACTTATAAAAAAACAGTTCTGAAAGTTTTTCGTGCTTTGAACACCAAACTCGAAAGCATTGGCGCTTGCTGCGGAATATCTGAGAATTCCATACAATAACCTGCATATCTAGGGCGCACTAAACAAATAGAACAGCGCGCGACGTTTACTGAACGCAACCTATCAGAATGTCAATTTTGAATTTCGTTTCATCCGTTGCTGCGTTTGTCGGGTGAGTATGCTAAGATATTTGCTAATATATTTGAAAATTCGTGCTTTCGTTAATTTCTATTCTATTATAAATGGTGGTTCTATCAAGTCTTCTAACGAATACTTTTGTGAGGTGGACGTAATAACAGCTGACAAGCATGCAGACAGACAGTTTTAAGGTTAGGCCAGACAGGAAGCGTGCTGACCGCGGGCCTAATGTCCGCAGCCCGCCACGGAATTGGGTAGTCAATAAAGTACGGGCTAGTTCCCTAATAAGTCTGTGAGTATGGGCAAGTTGGGCGTCCCAGTGCGAAGAACGTCGCAATCAAGTTAGTATCGCGTGATTTTTTCCCTATTTAACATGTTAAGCAGTTCCTCTGATGAAGACGAATTGCTTTTTTTGTTCGCTTTAACCCGTCGGATGCCAACAGTGCCTATAGGCACTTTGCGTCGTTTGACGGCAACTAGAGTTGCCAATTACAACGGGCGAACCCATCACCTCAGAAAGTTTTAACGACATTAGATCGTTTTTTGGAATTATTGCAGTATAGGTACCTTTCTCAGAAATCGAAAAACCAAAGAAATACTACTAGGTTAGATCATTGTAATGCTAAATGTGAAAGAAAAAAGCTTCGGACGCGTAAATTTTCAAAACCAAATTTACATACAAAAAAAAAAAAATTTTTTTTACCTCAGTTTTTAAGGTTTTAAAAAAACCTAACCTAACCTAACCTACCGCCAAATAGGTGTTTATGTATTATTTAGAAAAAAAAACTACCGAAATGTAGGTATGGGTTTGGCGCTTTTTTGAATGCCTATATCTCGCTTATTTATTGAGACCGAATAAATATTATTGCAGATTCGGAATCAGCGTGGTGAATATAGTCTGGTGACGTTAAAAAATCAACAATCTAGAAGAGGTACCTATACTGCAATAATACCCGTTTTTTCTCCCGTGAGGTGAGCGTAGAAGACTGGACAAAAACAGGGTATAACTGCAGTATAGGAACCTCTCCTGGATTGTTGATTTTTAAACGTCACCGGACTATATTCGCCACGCAGATTCCAAATCTGCAATAATCTTTTGTCGCTCTCAATAAACAAGCGAGATATAGGTATTCAAAGTTTGCATACTAAACGTCAACAGATCGGCCATATTGTATCAGAAGTAGTGTCGTAAAACAGTCGATATATCGTGAGGTCTGTAATATCGATAACAATTCGCGAAATGATGGCTCGTGAAAAAAAATGTTAATATTTAAAAAAATGACACTATTTTTGAGAATTTTTTCAATGACTGCGTTTTGATAACAAAAGTATCCTGAATCAATAGAAAATTCCTAAATATTTGAATATCACCGTAAGCAAAAATTTTTTTTCGAATTTGGCGCGAAATTCGATAAAAAAAATTTGCCTGCGGCGCTATTGATGGTACCATGAAAATGTGTTAGCGATAATTTGGATTCTTTTCAAGATTTTTAGAAAATGACTTTATTGATGATGACAAAAGGTAACCTGAAACAAACTAAATTTCTTCAATATCAAATTAACACCATGTGTTAGTGCCATGTGTTAGCGATCATCTAAAACAATTGGACAATTTTCGAAGTTTTTACGAAATGTCTTGGTGTATTGAAGACTAAAGATAACCTGAAACAAACGACATTTCAGGATTTCTTCTGTCATCAATATGCAGTCATTGAAAAAACATCAAAAATAATGCCCTTTTTTAAGTTTTGCAAAAATATGTATTTTTCCTATCGTTTTTTTTCAAAATATTTGGATTAATCTAAAAACTCTGCAAATTGTCATAATTTCTGTAATATCGCTAATTGTTATTGATATTACGATATACTCGAATGTGTCCAACATGGTATGTACAAACAAAATGGCTGCAACTTTCTTGAAATTGGGATGAAAAATTTGAACGCCTATATCTCGCTTATTTATTGAGATCGAATAAAGATTATGGAAGATTCGGAATCAGCGTGGTGAATATAGCGTTGTGAATTTTATTTTGGCCTATTTTGGCCTATTTGTTTACATATAAAATTTAAACTGAATGCCTATATCTCGCTTATTTATAGCGACCGACACAATTCTCTTCCAGATGAAACATAAAAATGAAACAATCTATTAGTCTTAATTTTTTTTATTTTTTTGGAGAGGGGTTCCTATACTGCAGTTATTCCCGCCCGGTATTATTGCAGTATAGGAACCTCTTCTAGATTGTTGATTTTTCAATGTCACCCTACTATATTCACCAGGCTGATTCCGAATCTGCAATAATATTTATTCAATCTCAATAAGCGAGATAAATAGGCATTCAAAAAAGCGTCAAACCCGTACATTTTGGTGGGTAAAGTAGTTTTCTTATTTAGTGGTAGGTTAGATTAGTTTTTTTTTAAACAATTTTAATAACTGAGTTTAAAAAAACTTTTTTTTTGTATGTAAATTTGTTTTTATTTTTGTATTGTAATTTTACGCATCCAAAGCTTTTTTCTTTTAAATTAAGCATTACAATGATCGAACCTAGTACTATTTCTTAGTTTTTTCCTATTTTACAATAATTCCAGAAAAGTTTATGAAGTTTAGCGATCTCTCCTACATTGAAGATGTTTTTATATATTCATCACTGATTCATTTTACTGATTCCGAATCTGTAATAAGTATATGCATTATAGGAACCTTTCTCAAAAAAAACTAACGAAGTACCACCATATAGGTCTTTATGTATTATCTTTTAAAATAACTTGCTACCAAAATAACTTGCTACCAAAAAGCTACCAAAATGTATGGGTTTGAAACTTCTTTGAATGCGTATATCTCGCTTATTTATTGAGGCCGAATAAAGATTATTGCAGATTTGGTAGATCGCCTTCTGTTTAACTAGGACGATGCAATATCACACAATACAGAGTCCCCGGCGGGCAGGCGGACTCTCCTGCGCCACAGTATACCGGGAGAACAGTAAACGCACTCTCGAGCGACAGGCCATTGTGGGGATAGGGTGCGAGGGAGTGAGCAGAGGGGTACGTCTCGGCGAACGCCTTTGGTTGCGTTACGCGCGTGCGAAGGCTGGCGAATTTCTAAAACGTTTGAACATCTCCGTCGGCGGAGTAGTAGACATGTGGTGGCCATATGTGAGCCCTTGGCCTTGTTACGTAGCTCACGTCGACTTTAACCGCCCTACCTTTGGGTTATTATTGCAAAAGTAGGTAAATACTTGGTTTGTTTCATTAGATTTCCCAATAACAATACTTGTTTAAAATATACCAGACAAAATATATAGCGGTTTTTATATAAATTTTGTATATATATATATTTTTTATATATTTTGTATAAATTTTTCTATATCATAATATGGCGGACGTATCACGAACGTTCGTATTATTTTGCGGCGGTTTATTTTGTTCTAAAAGACACTACTGTCTGGTATTCTGTGCCCGCGCGGTCTGCTCATTTCCTGTTTAATCTTTTGGAAGCCAGTCATTTCTCGCAAAATTCTCGAAGCCCTCGAAAATTTGTTTGTAGAAGGTGGGTGCAAGCATACTAATATATAGCAGTGGCTTATTCAATGGCAGGCTTCAATGACAGGCTATTTTCTCAAAGGCGGGAGAAATAGAGCCGATAATTGAATAAATACGGATTTAATACGGATAATACGAAAACGCGTGCGTGGCCACCCAGGGGTTAACCTAGCCATTATTCGTATAGATCCATAACAACAATCTATTTCGGGGGTCGCCCTCGCAGCCAATACGCTGCTGTCGGTGCCGCTGGATCTCGTACTCCATTCACGATTCGCTTCCATTCTTGATGATTTTTTGCCTCGTCTCGAGCATCCCTAGCCGATAATCGTTGATTCTTAAAGTCGTCTTTGATGTTATTTAGCCAGGTTTTCTTCGGTGCCGATCGCTGAATTCTCCATTCTGTCGGACGGTCTCGCCAAAGAAGTTTACGTGGCAAGCGATTATCGTTCATTCGGCAAACATGGCCAAACCAAAATAATAAAATTAACAAATAAATAATAAATATTCGGCAAACATGGTCGAACATATTGATTACGAAATAGTAAAGATTATCAGATGCGTTAGTGAGATGCCTGAAATGTACAAAGCTATTTTGTCCAAGGATGGAGTTTTACATATTTTTGTAATTTTCTATCTACTCCCTCGCTCTTTGAAGACTGATGGCATTTCGACCTACCCTCTTTTTTAATTTATACAATTTTATGCAATTTTTTGATGATGTTTAGCACTGATCCGCTAAGCAGTTTTGGGTCGCGTAGAAATATACATTTTATGTTTTTTGGTAGGTATTTTCGGTTGCAACGCTTATGAAGGAATAAGGAGTGCGTTTTCGCTTAAGAGCCCCCCCCCCCTTTCTACTATTTTGAGGGTGTATTGTTTAAAACTTTCACATTGGTCATTGACGATTCCCGTTGCGAGATGATTTAGTCGAACGTTGTGTTAATCTTTGATCCCATCCGTCTTCACTTGGAATCATTCCAAAAAATCTTAATACAATCACGTATTGCAGCACTGGAGAGCTGTTACCTACAACGGGCGAACCCTTCACCCCAGGAAGGTATAATGATATTAATTGTTCTTTGAACTTGAAGTGACTTTTGGGAGAGACTTTTGGATGAAACAGTCCCACTTTCTAGCTATGCCAACATGCCCACCAGAGACTTACCATGGGGCACTGGGAAGATCTTTGTCTCCAGGAAAATAATCTCCTTCCTAGGAAAAATATCTTTAACTGCGAATTTCGTGTCTCAAATTCTATGGCTTTGAAGGCGGAGTGAAAATGGGTGGTAAGGTTAGGTTAGGTTGCTGTCCTTAACCTACCACAGCCGGTCGTTAGTCCGGAATCCACTGCTCACCCCCCAGAAGTGTAATAATATTATGATGAAGTGTAATAATATTATAAATAGGTGGATTGAGGGACACCAGAGTTTATCATTGGGATAAATGTATTCAGTTAAATGGAGATGATGTTAAAAAACTACATTGTAATATTGACGAAAATTAACAAAATAATAAAAATATAGCTGAATTCCCAGAACTTTGGAGACATCCCACGTAGTAACTCGCCAATAGATGTCACTGCAGCACATCAACTTATATACATTTCAATCGGTCTCCATGAAAATTGGTATACATAGGTATTTGAGAATGGATATATAAATCCACCTATTATAAAATATTTATAAAAAAATCTTTCCAGACTTCGACTCCTGGGAAAATGCCTTACTCAAGATACGTCGGCAGGCAGGATGAAGTGGGAATTGGACAGACTGATGCATTCTTCAGAACGAGAAAAGTCATACTGCAACATTGCTTTATCGAAGGGTAAGGTTTGAATTGGTCTTTTTTACCCAACAAATTAAAAATCAATCAAAGAGTAATGAAGTGAGCCATGCTGGGTAGATCATTCGAAGTTGCCACTGAAAGATACACGGTGGCATGGTGGTTAGGTCACCTGATCTTACATTGTTCGATTCCCGGCTGGGTCATCATTTTCCATTAGGATAAAATTAACAGAATCGCATTTACATGTACATGCACACATACATATAAACACTTCATAGTAGGGTTGGTTGTAAGAGATTGTCGTATGGTAATAATACACCGCCCATTGTGAAATTTCACAATAAAGAGTAGAAACAAACAAACAAAAGATGATATCGAAGTCTTTAACACAGTGTCGGGAGGCGACCAGCAAGAGGGAGCAATGACCCGCGTTTAATTACTGCTCCTCAGTAAATGAAGAGAGCTGGTGACGTAGAAAAGTTGCGTCAAATTAAAACTCGCTCGTATAGGGTTGGTTGCCTTGTCTAATGTCAAATCCTACGATATAAAGTTTGAAAAACCAGGACATTCGTTAGGAAAACCGAGACAGACCTACCTAAAGCAAAGTATCTATAGAAATGTTAGAATATATTAAGAAGTCGGTTGTCATCCCAAGACTTTTCTGGCAAGTAGAGAGGCACCCCCGTCAACCTCCCCCCAACCCCCCACTCCGACCCAACCTCCCCCCGTGTGCCAATTTGTAAATTATTTGTAGTATTTTATATTAGTTGTATTTTGGGAGCTAATGGGCCCTTGCTGAGTTGGCCATGAAGACCCATTTGTTCAAGGTCGGTCCCACTCATGGGTCAACACCCATCCGGCGGCCTGCACGTATGAAGCGCGAGCCTGGGTAGGACTCTGGCCTTAAGGCTAGTTTCCTCTAGGAGTCAATCTTCTGGCTCTCCTAGATGGCCTGCGCACTGTGCGGCGCAAGCCAATCGATTGTGAATTCTGACTAACAGTCGGGGGAGTCTGGAAGCAGTACTGTTTCCTATAGAGCGGGGATGGTTGCTGACCTTGCGGCGACTGCTCTTGAAACGACCATCGGCTACCCGATTCCGGATGAACAGCCGGGCAAAGGATTCCGTGGTCCGCGATAGATTCGGTTGACACCGTTTAACCGCTACGTAAGGGTGAGGGCCGCGCAAGCGACCTCGAACTCGTAACCGGTCGAGAGATCGGAGTAATCTGGTCGCAACTGGAAGTAAGGGCGTGAGTGTAAGCCCGCTGGGTAACATACCTGGTTATCTCGCGGATAAGGCGTTGGCCTCTTACGGGAATGTGTCGGAGCTCAACGGTGGACTATTTTGTCCTAAGTCTTCTGCGCTCATTTCACGGGAGAGAACGATCATATTTCGTTAAAACTGCCTGAGGTGACGGGTTCGCCTGTTGTAGTTGACAGCTCTAGTTGTAGTATTTTTCGTGGTATTTTTTCAAAACTTATGTAGTATTTATTAAATATGGCAGACTTTAAATATTATTTGCATGGCGTTAGGGCCGGGCCACACGATGCGGTGCGGCTGCGGCGCGACGCCTGAGCGGGTGCCGATACGGTGTCTTACATACAAGTATCCATTGTATGCCACTCGGTGCGTTCCGATGTCGCACCGAACCCATAGGCCTTTACAACTTGATTTAAGTCCAACAAGGCATCTGTGTACATAATTTCAAATCTAACTGCAATATTTTGAGATCGAAGTACGATTAGCGCTCCCTCTGGTTGACCGATTTCAACTACAATCCAATACAATACAATACAATACAATCAACTACTCCAGTAGATAGGCATTCCTACACTTGGATGCGTCACAAATTTAAATGCTAGAAATGTAATTATTAAAAACATAACTATTGTGATAGCTGTCATGGCTGTAATATTACATATATTCAATATTACCTACATACAAATAATCAAAATATACTAATGTGAGTTAAGAGCCAGGAAGAATAATATATTAAAATAGAAATGCAAATTCTATGTAGAATAATCAAAAAATATATATTTTATTGTCAATCCAGCAATATGCGTTCGTATTTTTTTTAAATGAATAGATGTATAATAAATTAAATGAAAATTAGATTGTCAGCTATCATAATACCGTTATGTTTACAACTTTACACATTTCATTAATTGTCAACATGGAAAATAAACTCAGAATTTTTAAACTCCCTTATACCATAAATTGGGTTGCTTACCAAATTATGTATAACTCGCTGCGCCCAGCGGTTTCACCCGCGTGGTGATGGAAAATTGTGATAATGATGATAGAAAACTGTATATCTTTATAAACTATAGCCTATGTGTTATTCTGATGTGTAAGCTATATCATTGTAAAGTTTCATGAAAATCCATTCAGTAGCTTTTGCGTGAAAGAGTAACAAACATCCATACATACATTCTTACAAACTTTCGCGTTTATATGGTAGTAGGATTATCTTTTTAAATTGGTCCTCTCCAAGGTTTTTCATTTGCTCTGGAATCTTATTATAGAAGGACAAACTCTTAACTCTTGCCATGACCAAATGATGCCTGCATGCCAAATTTCAAGTCAATCGGATGATGCGTTTGGGCGCTATCGTGGAGGAATACACACAGACACACACACACAGACTCTCAGACAGACTTCAGTCTGAAAATGGTCTTAATCCTCTCGTTAGGCAGGGAGGGGGAGTCCAAAATATATATATCCGTCTTCATCGAGATTTTTTTTATATCGTGTTCACAACACAATGCTTTATCGTGTTCACAACACAATGCTTTATCGTGTTCACAACACAATACTTTATCGTGTTCACAATACAATACTTTATCGTGTTCACAACACAATACTTTCCATATGCGGGGAAAGTAAAAACAAATGTTCATTTTGATGTTATATTTGGGGAGTTTCATATAAAGTTTGGAAATAAAATGAACTCTTACACTAACAATCTCTAACATAACAAGGCTCCAAGGCTTCTACGTGTCGATGCAGTAATGGAGTCGATCACATTTTTTTACTATCGTCTACATAGAGTAATAGGCAGATTATGTAGTGAAGCTGAGAATGCCGTCAGCTAACTCAGTTGCAGGAATCTAACCTAATAAGCAGAGAGCCTTCGTTATGCAGAAGCGTGCAGTCCGCACAATAGCGTGTGGGGCGCTTGATACGCCAGATAGGCCTCTGTTTAGAGACCTCTGCATCATGACGCTGCCGTCCATTTATATAATGGAAGTAGCAGTATAATGTTCGTTTGCAGAAATCTAGCCGATTTAAAGTGAATGGTGTGCATCACCACTATCCAACAAGATCCCATAACATGCTACTTTCAGTAAGTCATGAATTATCCGAGTCGGATAATTCATGACTTACCGAATCGGCCTATATCGCCGGCCCAGCGGTTTACAACAAACTCAGCGAGCACATTAGGCAGGCATATTGAGATGTCAACCACAACGGGCGAACCCGTCACCGCAGGACGTTTTAACGATTCATCGTTCTATCGACCGTGCAGTGAGCGTAGAAGACTTTGGACATTACAAATCCGACGTCTAGCTACGCCACAGCCCGTTAGAAGCCAACGCCTTACCGCGAGTAGCCAGGTATGTTACCTGGCAGGCGGCACTCGCGCCCGAAGCGGTGAAACGGAGTACAGCGAATCTATCGCGGACCAAGGCGTCCTTTGCCCGGCTCTGAACCGGGATCGGATGGCCAATGGTCAATTCAAGAGCAGTCGCCATAAGGTACACAACCACCCCCGCTCTATAGGAAACAATACAGTTTTCAGACTCCCCCGACTGTTAGTCGGAGAGCACAATCGATTGGCCTGCGCCGCTCGGTGCGCAGACCGTCCAGGAGCGCCAGAGGTTTGATTCCCAGCGGAGACTGGTTGACCCAGTGTCCTACCCAGGTTCGCGCCCCGTGCGTGGAGGCCGTCGGATGGGTGTTGACCCGTGAGTGTGACCGACCCTGAACACATGGGTCATCGTGGCCACCTCATCATGGGCCCGTTAGCTCCCATGATGGCTCCCACATTAGGCAGGCAGTGGCGGATTTGCATTCTTGGCCACCCTAGGCCCCATGCCATGTATCAGGTACCAGCCGCCCCTTTCTCAGCACCCATCATTTAGACTACATAATAAATATATTTTTTTTGCCAACTTTTATCAAAATCGATTCAACATCAGTTAAGTATAATAGCTGCCAGTTTGTATTTTTTCGAGGATTCAGGGATAATTGCACATTTAAATAAAACAATTCAAACGATGTTAGGTTTTATTTATTTAAATAACTAAAGTTATTCTCATACAAGATATAATAAGTATTTTACAATGTGTTACAAAACTCGTCTGCACTTAAGCGCAGAAAAATCATTAATTAAATCTTCGCAATCCAATTTCCTTAAAAAATTAGCTTCTATATTAAGCAAAGCAAGATCGTTTAACCTTTGCTACGTCATTGTTGTGCGTAAATAATTTTTAACTCGTCGCAAACAAGAAAACGATCGTTCTCCAGAACAGTTACTGGCGGGAGTACACACACACATACGTAGAGCAATATCTACTTTTGGGTAAGTGGTTTTAAGACCTTCAGTTCGTAACCATTTCAACAAACTAACAAGACTGACGACAGCACTGTTCAGGTCTTAATTTTTTATTTTACAATGAGCGCGAAAATGGAGGAATTCTTCTGAAAAATTGTCTTCTAAGTCAGTAGAATAAACCATTTGCAATGCTTTGGCTTTTTCTTCGACTTCTAACGCGCTTAGTTTCGTCAGGTTAGTAATAAAATTAATATTATTCTTAAATCACTTATATGTAGGAAATAACTTATACGTACATTTTATATGTACGCAATGTACGAGCCTTTAGATCAACGGTTCTTAACCTTTTTGGCTGGTGACCCAAAGTACGAATATATTTGAAGTACGCGACCCTAATCTATTGTTTTTTTTTTTTTTCTAGTGACAGGTACTAAAATGATATATTATGTAATTTTATAGGATGTAGTTCTAAAATTAGAAATGACAGCTTTATTTAAATGTTCTGTATTAAAATCAGACAATTCAGCATTAAAACAGTTAAAAAATTTACAGCAAAATAATTACAAGTGACTACCCTGGTGTTGTATTTTTGAACAAAGATCATGTATACGTGGAGTTATGTTTATAGAAAGTGCACACCGCATGTCATGCTGAGGATCCAACCTATTCCTGTACTTATTCTTCATAACAGCAAGGCATGAAAATCCTGCCTCACATAAATAAGTAGTTGGGAATGGTAGCAGGGCTTTTTCAGCCTCATTGCTCATAACAGAACTAACATGTCGTGATTGTGAACGGACAATAGATGGCAGTATCACAGCCTTTAGTCCTTGTTCTGTGACTAGTAATAATTGTCACTAGTAATAGTTTAGTGATTTCGATCGACCTATCAATACAAAATAAAAATATTCGTAATTAAAAACGTCAAGTTTTACCACTTCTTTAAAGTCGTTTGGGGGATTTCCGCGACCCAACCCAATACCTCTCGCGACCCGAATTTGGGTCGCGACCCGAGGTTAAGAATCGCTGCTTTAGATATTTAGGTACTTTGAGTTATTTCTTGTTATCATGAAGGATTTTTTGCCAATTTTGCCAAGATTGGCCGCCCCTAATATCTGGCCGCCCTAGGCCCGGGCCTACTGGGCCTTAAGGCAAATCCGCCAATGTAGGCAGGTTTATTTATTTATTTATTTACTTGGTAGAGAGTTAACAGTGTGATCGTACAGATATAATTTGTAACTGTTTATATAAGCAATAAGAAAATGAACACAACCCATACGATCATTCTAGACAAATGCCCAACTAGACCGAACAGTCTGTATCTGGGCATACGAAATATATACCCTTTGTTTTTGAGTAGTACTGACGTTTGAGTAGTATTGTTGATGAAATTGAATGCGTCACCGACCTTCAAATTTCTCTCGACCGACTAAATGACATCTTTAAAAGGTTTGAAGACGTTGAGATAGATCTGGAGGCACTGGACGAGGTAAAGTTTATGCAGGAAGGGCTGGACATTGAAGCAAGGTATTTTCAATTAAATAAAAAGTTGCAATACCGGTTAACGATACTGAGAGATCGCAAAACGGCCGATTTAAATACTAGCTTTACAAGTACCATGCTCAATAATGAACAAAAAGGAATCTCGCTACCAAAACTTAATTTGCCTGTTTTTAACGGTAATTATTCAGACTGGTTAAGCTTTAAAGACATGTTTGTAAATTTAATACGCAATAATAGTGAACTGTCAGATATTAAGAAATTCTATTATTTGAAAGGTGCATTAAAAAAGTATGCTGCAATAGTTATTTCCAGCATCGATTGTTCTAAGGAGAACTACGATGTCGCATGGAATGCGCTCTTAACTCGTTATGACAACAAAATTCTAATTGCTAATTGTCACCTCAAAAATATATTTGGTCTTCAAAGCGTTAAACAGGGCTCAGGAACCAACTTGAGAAAGCTGTTAACTGAGTTCATACAACATTTTGATTCACTAAAGGCATTAAAATTGGACAACTTAGCGGACACCATTCTAATTTATTGGCTATCACAAAAAATTGACTTTGAGAGCTTAAAAGAGTTTGAAGTCCAAAAGAAATCAAACAAATTTCCGTCTATTCAAAGCTTCATTGATTACTTGCTGCATAGATGTCAAACGTGGGAAATTTTGTCCGCAGATAACATCCAAAGTAAACATGAAAGCAGCCATTTTGAAAATAATAGCATGTCATACAACACAGTAGAGGTGAGAAGCGATAAAATCAAACGCTCCTGTTCCTTCTGTAAAGGTAACCATTTCATATCAAAATGTTACAAATTTCAGAAAACAAAAGTTGATGATAATAAGTTTGTTGAAAAATCACGTCTATGTCTGCAAAGTAATCATACGGTTCAGCAATGCAATGCGAACCAGCATGCAGGACTTGTCCAGGTGCTAAGCATCATTGGTTATTGCACACTCAACCTCAGCAAGTAAGCTACGCAGCGTCTACTTCCGAGAAGAGTGAGAGCACATTGCAGAACATTCCGAGTACGTCGTTGAGATTCAATAATTGCAATAACGTAAAAGCTACATCTGAAAATGTCAGTTTGAATGCAACGTCAACTGCACCCTCGAGTAGTAGCATCGTATTGCTCTCTACTGCTATTGTTTCAGCTCCTGACGCGAACGGCAAAAAGCACGATTGTAGAGTATTATTGGATAATGCGAGCGAACGTAACTTTATAACCCAAAATTTCTATGACCAGTTAAATATTTCTGGCGATGAAGCAAATTGGTTTGTTTCTGGTGTCGGTGGTGTTAAAACCGCGGTATCCACCACTGTTTCTTTAAAAATTAAATCTAAAATAAACAACTTTTCTTTCACTGCTAATTTTGGAGTCTTGCAAAGTATGACTAATTATTTGCCTGCTTGCTCGTTTGAAAACAATACTTTGAAATGGCCGAAGTTTGTTAAATTAGCCGATCCTGCTTTTAACGTCTCACGCGAGATAGATATGTTGGTAGGTGCAGAAATATTTTATTCCTTGTTGCAGAAAGGAAAAATTGATTTGGGTAGTGATAAGCCTACTCTGCAAAATACCAGTTTGGGATGGGTCTTTGGGGGAACTTTAAACCTACGGTCAGCCCCATTCCATTATAATAGTTGTCATTTCACTTCATTGGTTTCCAACACGGAAAGTTTAAATAATATTATGAATAAATTTTGGCGACTCGAAGAATTTCCCGGAAAAACTCTGCTCTCCAAAGAAGAAAAAGAGTGTGAAAAATGGTACTCAAATAATGAGAAAATTCTCAATTTGATTCCCGAAGAGAAGCGAGAAAAATGCAATTTATCCGATGGAAACTCTTCGCTTAAAGCATTAGGTCTAATTTGGAGTCCTCAGGCTGATATATAAATTATCAGCCTGAGGACTCCAAATGATGATATAAAAATTTTTGATCCACTCGGCCTCGTATCACCCGTTACTGTATATGCAAAAATTATAATGCAAAAAATCTGGTTACATAAGCTAGATTGGGATGATTCAGTTCCAGAAAGCATAACCGATTTATGGATTCCCTTTTGCAAAAATATTGTACATTTGCGTGAAATATCTATACCCCGATTAGTAATTAATACCAATGCGACTAAATATCAACTTCACGGTTTTGCCGATAGTTCAACCAAAGCTTATGGTTGTATCGTGTATTTGAGGGCAAGTGATAAACATAATAACTGTTCTGTAAAGCTATTATGTGCTACGTCTAGAATTACACCTATAAAAATGGTAGCTTTGCCACGGTTAGAATTATGCGCAGCCTTGTTGTTATCAAAACTGATGCACTCTTTATCATCTACATTACAGATCGGCGACCTGCAGAAATTCTATTGGACTGATTCAACGATCACTTTGGCATGGATTCAATCAGATGCCTCTCGCTGGAATGTATTTGTGGCCAATAAAGTTGCTGAAATACAGGAATTGTCAGTGCCAAATTGCTGGAGACACGTGTCGTCACCAGATAATCCCGCTGATATCGTATCTAGAGGACTAGAACCGCAGCTTTTAAAAGACTGCAAATTATACTGGAACGGTCCAAGCTGTCTGTGTTCAGGTGAGAACTTTTGGGAACCTTTCACAACTTTTGAAATACCAGGGAATTTGCCAGATGCAAAATCAGTTGTATGCAATGCGGTAACCGAGAACTCAAACTATATGTTGGATTGTTGCCATAAATATTCAAATTGGTTTAAACTGAAACAAATTGGTTCCAAAGAATTGTGGCTTTTGTGATTAGATTCATTTTTAATATTAAAAAAGGAAATGTTAAAATTCACGGCCCGTTAACTACTCAACAATTGAAAAAATCTTTTTAAATTATTATCAGTCTCGTACAGCAAGAGAATTTTACTCAAGAGATTTTAGAATCATAAAAAAGGCCAAAGAAACTTCCAATTTAGTGAATTTAAATTCAAGTAAAATTAAACTTTTAAATCCTTTCTTAGA
The DNA here is from genome assembly GCA_944548615.1 of Micropterix aruncella. NCBI lineage: Eukaryota > Metazoa > Arthropoda > Insecta > Lepidoptera > Micropterigidae > Micropterix > Micropterix aruncella. The sequence continues at coordinate 13,019,032 of OX155974.1, read as the reverse complement.
TGAAGAAAATCTATTAAGAGTCGGTGGACGTCTTCGTTATGCTAGTATAGCGGTTGCTCAGAAATTTCCATATATTTTGCCTTGTAAACACCACGTAACAAAAATAATAATTGAGTATGAGTACCGAAGACTATTTATTGCATGGGGCGGCGGGGACCACACTTGCCAGTCTTAGGCAGAATGTGTGGATTTTAAATGGACGTAATGAAGTTTGTCATGTAATTCAAAAATGTATAAAATGTGCTAGATTTAGAGCCAACACAGCAGATCAGATCATGGCAGATCTACCGTCTGAAAGGGTTACGCCAACACGTCCCTTTTTAAATGTTTCAGTAGATTACGCCGGCCCGATTGCGATCAAACAGTCTCGTATCAGGAAAAGCATTATTACAAAAGGTTACATTTGTCTATTTATTTGCATGTCAACAAAGGCGATACATTTGGAACTTGCTTCAGATATGTCCACCAGGTCCTTTCTTAGTGCCCTCAAAAGATTCATGTCACGTCGAGGGAAATGCGCAAAGGTTTTCAGTGACAATGGGAAGAATTTCGTCGGAGCTTCCCGAGAACTGGAAAACCTCTATAAAATATTCAGGGAAAATGATTCCCAGATATATGATTTCAGTGCAAAGGAGGGGATTGAATGGCATTTTATTCCACCTAATTCTCCGCATTGGGGCGGATTACATGAATCAGGTGTGAAACTCGTCAAACATCACTTGAGGCGTGTTATGGGCAACACGACCCTGACGTACGAGGAATTAAACTCCCTTCTAATTGAAATTGAAGGCGTAGTAAATTCTCGACCACTCATACCTTTAACTGCAAGTGGCGATAATCTTGAGTATTTGTCTCCGGCCCACTTTCTGATTAACGACTCCTTGACATCGTTTCCGAGTGCTGATTTGAGCGATATAGACATTGGAAAACTCCAAATATACAATCAGATCACAAAGCTCAAACAGGTATTTTGGAAACGATGGTCATCCGAGTACCTACTTAAGTACACTGCAGGATCGCAGAAAATGGAACCGAGAAATGCCAGACATAAAAGTCGGCGATATGGTCCTTGTAAAGGAAGACAATCTCCCGCCTCTCCAGTGGCGTTAAGCCAGGGTGGTCGAGGTATACCATGGCAGGGACGAGAGGGTACGAGCCGTCTCTATCAATACTGCGGACGTAACATATGTTCGACCGATAGTGAAACTCTGTCCATTGCCTGTGTCTTGAAAAATGCTTATGTATTTTACAAAATTTGCTAAAGTTCTTGTTATTATTTTGCCTGTACTTTTGCTCTAGATCTTTGCTTTAGAGATTTTTTGCTAAAGTTTTTGTAAATTTTGCTAAAGCTCTTGTAAATTTGCTAAAGTTTTTGTTATGATTTTGCCTGTTTTTTTGCTTTAGATTTTTTATTGCTTTATATTATTAGTAAAATTTTGTTTGATGCTAAATCAATGCTTTGAAATTTTGTAATTTGATGTAGAAAATTTGTATATTTTGAATTGCTTTTTGAAATGTTGGCATTTCAAAGGGGTCGGTGTTTCGTACTTAGCCTAAACTTTCTAGCGTGGCAACTTTATATCGAGCGACGCCGCTGAACGCAACCAACTGAACTCCGGCAGGTTCACTTAGTACAAAAACGTCAATTTCCGTAAGAATAAATGTATTTTCCGAAATAAAACAAAGCAATAATACAGCCGAACGTCAATTCGATCTTAGTCAATGCCAAAATGGAAAATTCCCTCCTCATTCGATGAGCCGAGACACGAACCGCTTATAGATTTACTTCGTACAAAATTATACTGCATGACTTCTCGTTCAATTGGTAGATGGCGCTCCTGTCTTTTATAAATAGATGTCGCTTGCAGTCATACTTGAAATTAGTCTTTTTGAAAATTCCTCTAACATATATAATAACACAAACACACACATACATCTACATACACACATATTTTAAATTATTGTATGAAGCAATTCTTTTTCAGTCTTTGTACGACCTACTTTGTAAAGGAGCCATTTTTTTACTTTTATCTTAAATTGGTGTACATTTTGAACATTTTTTACTGACTCTTTTACTGACTGTCTTTGGGCAAAGGTTGTATGTACTTGAGGAATTACATAGTTCGTCCCTTCAGCCATTCTAGTTGGTCTTTGCTGCTGGCTTCGGGAACGTTTCTCTAAAGTCTTGTAAAAATGTATTAGGCATTGTTTCACGAACAACTGACGAATATCCAAAACACTTGCTTCGCTGAACAGCAGTTCAGAGTCATTGCGGGAATGCTTTCTGTAAGTAACCCTCAATAATAATTTCTGGGGTTTTACCAGTGGTTCAAGTACTTGTTTCGTACAGGCCCCCCAAGCAATGACACCGTGCATCCATAAGCTTTGGCAAAGCGCCATGTACACAATTTTTAACGTCGGTTTTTCCAGAATATTACGTAGCTCACGAAAGACGTATACTCGTTGGACCTCGCTCGTTGGAGCTTTGCCGAGGATAGTTCTTGTCCCCTCTGTAGCAATACCCCTTGCACAGCTAGACACATTCTAGCTGGCTGCAAGGTGGCCTTAGATCAAGGACGGTACACTTACCGCCATGACAAAGTTCTCGCTGTTATTTGCGAGGTAATTAGTCTCTCAGTGGCTCGTGCCAACAAGGGTTTGACAGTATCCTCCAAACCCCCAATACAGTTTGTGCGGGATGGCTCTAAAGGCAAAAAACATTTAACCCGTTGAGTATGATACGACCAAATCTGGTTCTGAAACAATTATCCGTTGAGTATGATACGACCAGATCTGGTTGTGCGTTTTTTTCACTTCTTTGACGTTCTCATATTTATTCATAATTATCTAATTGTTTTACAAAATGATATTTCAATATTCTATATTCGAAATTTCAATGCAATCATTGTGCAGTTGTTCTTTTTATGATTGGTGTAGTAGTTTTGTAGTTATAGTACTTTAAGTCGATGTCGCCGAAAATCCTGCAAAAGAGACAGATGCATCCATGAAAATACCCATTTACTCCAAGGGTTAACTACAAAACCTTTCTCAATAATTGAGAAAGCTACAGATTGGATTCTGGAGGTTGATTCGGTCTCTAAGCAGTATAAATTCCCTGAGTGTCTCGGATGCACAGCCCTCTGTCCAGATATAACTCTTTACTCTCTATCTCGGAAGGTGGGCCACCTTTCTACAATAAGGGCCCTATTCTACAATAAGGGCCTTATTGTAGAATTAACTGTTCCATGGGAATCAAATATACCAAAAGACCACGAGTACAAATTAAATAAATATCATGATCTTGCAAATGCCATAACCCGGAACGGCTTCACTGTTCACCTTCACGCGGTGGAAGTTGGCGCTCGTGGCCTGCCAGCTAAATCTCTATTTCACCTCTTTAAAGATCTTAGCCTTTCCAGAAAAATAATCAACTCTTTCTTAGAAAAAATATCTAAAACTGCGATTTGCGCATCTCAAATTCTATGGCTTTGAAGGGGGAGTGAATGGGTGGTAAGGTGAACGCTCACATGTGGCAAGACAGCTGTCCTAAACCTACCACAGCCGGTTCGTAAGTCCGGAATCCACTGCTCACCCCGGAGTGTGCCAGAAGTGTAACAAAATAGTATTATGATGGGCCCGACTCCGGTCGGTGAATTCCATGGCAGCTCCGTTTGTATTTATATTTATTGTTTTCGAGTGCGTGATGTAAGTTCATTTAGTTGGTTCTTCCAGGTTAACTTGGAATCAATGGTCAAACCAAGATACCTAATCTTGCCTTCTTTATGAACGATCGGGCAGGCGCAGTTGGGTGGCTTAGTTGCTGGAGTGAACCTTTAGTTGGAATTCGCTTGTTGTAACGTCTGATCGCAATCCAAATGTGACCATTTTAGTCTTTAAAGCATTCAGCGTCAGCACGTGTCTATCTAGCCAACCTTTCACCATGTCCAGATTCACCTGCGATTCAGGTGCAATCGCTTAACATGTTAAGAGCCGCCTTAAGAGGTACCTCACAGATAAGGCGTTTTACTCACTGGAGGAATATTACTCGAGTGAAGTCTAAAATTCTTATGGCGGCTAAAGTGTTTATTGATCTTTGCATTTTGTCTTGTATTTCCTCTTTTTACATTATTCTTCTGTTTTCTTTCGTTTTTATATTTATTTTTATTTTTCATTGCGATAGAAAAAATGTTTGTTTGCTAATCTGTAGCTGACTTGTATACCAGTATACTAATAAAATTAATATGAATAGGAGAAAGAAGTCTCCCGATAGGGGACTTCTCAACGGGGAACAGCAAAGACACGTAATTTTGTGTACGCATTCAGTTATTTTAGCCCTTTTTAAGTTTCATCATGACATGGCTGCTGAGCCCAGGGTTGGCTCCCGACGAGGGCACTCCTCAACGGTCAACAGCACATAATTCAATTACGATAGCCCGTTCTAAGTTCCACTATGACATGGACGCTGCACCCAGGGTTGGCTCGGGACAACTTGGGTTGTCGACTACAGAGGGCGAGCCCGTCACCACAGGAAGTTTTAACGATTAGTCGTTCTATGTCCCTGGAGTGAGCGCAGAAGACTTGGGGACAAAACAGTCCACCGTCTAGCTACGCCACAAGCCCGTAAGAGGCCAACGCCTTAACCGCGAGATAGCCAGGAATGTTACCCAGCGGGCCGACACTCACGCCCTTACTTCCAATTGTGACCAGATTACTCCGGTTTGGTTACGAGTTCGAGGTCGCTTGCACGGTCCTCTCCCTTACGAAGCGGCAGACCACAGCGTCCTTTGCGCGGCTGTTCACCCAGGATCGGATGGCCGATGGTCATTTCAAGAGTAGTCGCCGTAAGGTCCGCAACCACCCCCGCTCTATAGGAAACAGTACTGCTTCCAGACTCCCCCGACTTTAGTCAGAGTGTTTGGGAGCTAACGGGCCCATGATGGGTTGGCCACAAAAAAACCCATGTGTTCAGGGTCGGTCACACTCACGGGTCAACACCCATTCGACGGCCTCCACGCACGGGGTGCGAACCTGGGTAGGACTCTGGCCCTGGTCAGTTTCCCCTGGGAATCAAACCTCTGGTGCTCCTGGACGGTCTGCACACCTTGCGGCTCAAGCCAATCGATTGTGCTCTCCGACTAACAGTCGGGGGAGTCTGGAAGCTGTATTGTTTCCTATAGAGCGGGGGTGGTTGCGTACCTTACGGCGACTGCTCTTGAAATGACCATTGGCCATCCGATCCCGGGTAAGAGGCGGGCAAAGGACGCCATGGTCCGCGATAGATTCGGTATACACCGTTTCACCGCTTCGTAAGGGAGAGGACCGCGCAAGCGACCTCGAACTCGGAACCAATCGAGAGACCGGAGAAATCTGGTCACAATTGGAAGTTAGGGCGCGAGAGTCGGGCCCGCCAGGTAGCATAACTGGCTATCTCGCGGTAAGGCATTGGTCTCTAACGGGTTGTGGAGTAGCTAGACGCTGGATTGTTTTGTCCAAAGTCTTCTACGCTCACTGCAGGTCGATAGAACGACTAATCGTTAAAACTTCCTGTGGTGACGGGCTCGCCCGTTGTAGTCGACAACTCAAGTTGTTAGTCAGAGTGCACAGTCGATTGGCTTACACCGCATGGTGCGCAGACCGTCCAGGAGCACCAGAAGTTTGATTCCTAGGGGAAACTGACCATAAGGCCAGAGTCCTACCCAGGCTCGCACTTCCTGCGTGGAGGCCATCGGATAGGTGTTGACCCGTGAGTGTGACCGACCCTGAACAGAATGGGTCTTCGTGGCCAACTCAGCAAGGGCCCATTAACTCCCGGTTGTTTTTAAAAATGTGTTTTTACTATTATTAACTTATTTAATTTAATTTCAGACAGATTGGACAAAGATGTCGTGGGATTGACTCCCCACGACAAAATTAAATGAAAAATTGCCATAAATAATACATAAAATCTCCGCTTGCGACTGAAATGGATAACTCCGAAATGGATAAGCATGGATCCGTATGCAGAGACCATCCTGGTAAAAACTATATTTAATTAAACTTTGAAGATAGATCAAAATAACATTTACTATCCTGAAGGTAAATCCCTTTTAGGGTTCCTTATTGGTGAGACATTACTGTCTGTCTGTATGTCGCCTTCGTTTATTATGAACACTCGATTTAACCCTTATCGGACGCGACTTTTTGCATGCTTGATTCTCACTATAGCTGGGGATTTAGTGCAACATTTCGTATGGGAACCCTGCATTGTGATAAAAGGCTTATACTTGGCACAATTGTTCCCTAAAAACTAACTGACATTTGATGTATATATATACGCTATATAGTGTATACTAGCAGACCCGGCCACGCGTTGCTGTGGCTAAGGTTTTTGTTATATTACATTGTAGTAAAATATTTAAGAGGAACGGTAGGAGAACATCATTCATTGGGACCACTATCCTTTTTTACATAGATGCCATTTGTAAAAAAATATGGCGACCTCCATGACAAATTTCTACTACCGTAACCCCTTAATACAATGAAATTATTATTTACGAAGACGGAAACGTTAATGCTGGTATTAAAAATCCACTGGATTGGGATTTGAAGGGGAAGGACTTGATTGATTAAAATTTTGGTACAGTTGATATTAAGCAAAAATCAATATAAAAGATTTAATTTTAAAATTTATTATTATTTTTATTCAAGTTTGTAACAAATAAGTATATTACAAAGTTGTTAGTAAATAACATGTGACACTTAAACTTATGAATAAGGTAGGTAGGGCAGATAGTCTTAAATCTTTAACAATAATATTTACTATTTTGAAATATTAATACTTTTAATTTCAATTTAATTTAGCACTAATCGGTGCACTATATTTTTGGTTAACCTGTCTTTAGCTAACATAAATAGATTCGACGGTTTCCCCACACGTGAACATGCAACATGTAGTTGCCCATGAGAAAAACATGGATTTTCCAAATCTAAACCACAAATGGACATTGTTTGGCATTGAGACTTATTTATAGACATGGCAAAAGCTAAACGAATTGGAAACTGTAGCCTTCTGAAGGGTATGGTAGAATCTGACGGTATCATTGGAATACGTGGCAACAGGATTTAAACTTCCCAGTTAAAATGGTTGCTTCAAGAATATTTCCGGTGATCTTTTTGATGACCAAACGCGTACCGTTTTATAATTGAGGTGGATTCAAATTACGTAGGAGAATAATAGGGAAACCAATGTTTAATCGAAGATTATGTGGAGGCATTCCAGGTATATCTAGTGAATTTAAAAATTCAATTGAAAAAATTACACTTTCATTTTCATCAACAACAGTATCGATTGATTTAAAAGACATGAAATCGCCTGGTAACAACTGTTATATCTGGAAGTTAATTTCGTCAACGTCAACATTTTTGGCTGCCAAAATCGCCCGATGACTGAGCCAGTTATGATTCAAGTAATTATTCTGTATATCTGGAAAAATACTCTGAATGAATTCATTTTTTTCCTGAAGAACAGTGCAGAAATTATCTGGCAGTTTAATGCATTGCGTATTTGGTCGCAGTTCTATTCTACCGTTCTCAATATCTAGTAATTGTTCGGAAAATATCTGTGCTGATGGATCATTTTGCAATCGTACGCGCATGTTTATGGTCAATCGAAGTGTTTCAACACTTCGCCATAAGAATGATTGTTTCAAACATGCATTAATCTCATCCGCGAAATTAGAGCGAGGTATAACCGGTAAGGTCTGTCGGAAATCACCAGACAAAAGTAAGATAGCACCACCGAAAAGTTTATTATTGCCGTTTAAATCTTGCATAGTTCTATGCAATGCTTCGAGTGAATATTTGGGATGAGTGCACAATGGTGCACTCATCCCAAATTATTATTGAACTTCCGCAACACTGCAGCTATTCCACAATTTTTTTTTATGTTACATATTGCATTTGGTTTATTATGAATGTCCAATGGCAGCTTGAATGTTGAATGTGCCGTTCGCCCACCATCTAGCAAAGTAGCCGCAATGCCTAACGATGCAACTAACAATACGATTTTCTGTTGCGACCGTATTTTGGCAAGAATCAACGATATTAAAAATGTCTTACCGGTTCCACCTGGTAAGACATTTGTCTTACCGGTTCCACCTGGTAAGAAGTTGGCTCCGTCCAAGATTATATGACACGTTTGTAGGTTTAATATAGCAGCGCCATCTATTGATTACTTACTCAATCCAGTCAATAGATATCGCCATCTGTTAAAATCGTTTGGAGCTAACAGATAATTGTGAATGTCAAATAATAGACAAATAATTTGCAATAAAATAATATTGCGACTATAAATTAAGATGTAAGCTATCCTATCTTTCAAGTTGGATCAAACTGCACACGGTGTGCAAATTTGATTCAAATCGGTTAAGTTGTTTAGGAGTCCATCGCGGACAAACAACGTGACACGTAATTTATATATATTAAGATATGATGTATATATGATGACATATGATGATGATATATGATGTATATATAGATGACATATGATGTATATATTGTGATCATTAGTTAGTGATTATTATTAGTTAGGAATCTGACCGTCTATCAAGGCGACACCTCCATCACGGGAATCCCTGCTAAGGGCTGTCCACAGGGTGGAGTCATCTCCCCCCTCTTGTGGAGCATCGTTGTAGACGAACTCCTAATAGATCTACAAAACCTAGGCCTCTCTGTCTACGGCTACGCTGATGACGTGGCCATAGTAGTCAGAGGAAACTTCCTATCAATACTTAAGGAGCTCATGGACAAAGCACTTAAGACCACCCAAGACTGGTGCCAGGCCAGAGGTCTATCCGCTAATCCAAGCAAGACTAAGGCCATGATTTTCACCAGAAAATACAAACCCGAACCCGTTGAGTGTCTCAAGCTCTGGGATAAGGAGATAGAATACGCTACAGTAGTTAAATACCTTGGAGTCTATCTAGACCCAAAGCTCAATTGGAAGCACCACCTCGAGCGCAAGAGAACAACCTTCTATGCCTCGTTGTGGACGTGCAAAAGAGTCATGGGAAAAACCTGGGGGTTCAAACCCAGGGTCGCCTTATGGCTCTACAGGGCAGTACTGCTGCCTAGACTAACCTATGCTGCAATAGTCTGGTGGTCCAGGGTGAAAAAGCTTGAGACAGTAAAAATGCTTAAAAGCCTTCAAGGTAACTACCTGAGGGCTGCAACTGGCGTCATGAAGACCACCCCAACAGCGGGATTAGAGGTGGCACTCTGCTGCCCGCCTCTGGACAAGCTCATCATCCACTCCGCCAGACTTACAGCATACAGACTGAAGTGTTTGGGCGAGTGGAAGCGTGGAGGGCACAATCATCCTGAGCTAAACCTCCTCCACAAAAGCCCATTCACTCTGACCCAGGATCGACTACGGAAAAAAATTTCGGTAGAGAAATCCTATAAAATCCTAATCCCCACCAGGGAAGAATGGAAAAATCCGCAGTGGCTTCAAAGCCACAACGCTGACGCCTGGTTCACCGACGGCTCAGGAACAAATGGACGTTTTGGGGCAGGCGTGTACGGACCCAAAACCAACCACAGAATCAGCATCCCCCTTGGACAATACGCTACGGTTTTCCAAGCCGAGGTACTTGCCATATTGGAATGCATAAAACTACAAAGTCGACTTGAGGTAAAAAACAGACAAATCCTCATCTGCTCTGACAGCAGAGCAGCACTGGACGCTCTGGCTAAAGCCACCACAGAATCTTCTGTGGTCTGGGACTGCATGCAGGAGCTCAACAAATTGGGAAAATCCAACAAAATCACCCTAATATGGATACCGGGTCACCAAGGCATACCCGGAAACGAAGAGGCCGATAGACTGGCAAAACTGGGCACACTGGATTGCCCAGTGGAGCCAGCTGTAGGGGTCCCCTTCGCTACAGGTAAGAAAATCATCAGGGACTGCTTGGAGCAGGAACATCGGGCTTCCTGGAAACAGAGTCAGGGATGTCGCCAGGCAAAAGCCATGATGGAGCAACCACTACAGAAGAAAACCAAGGCCCTACTTGACATGAGCAAGAAGAACCTTAGAACCACTATCGGTCTCCTCACCGGACACACGACCCTTAGAGCTCATCTATTCAACCTTGGCTTGACTGAGAGCAAGGATTGCCGAATATGTGGCGAGGAACCTGAAGACAGCATACACATTGTTGGCCGCTGTCCAGGGCTCGCCGCCAAAAGACACAGTTTACTGGGACGAGCCTTTCTCGAACCCAGCGATCTGCCCAACTTGAAGGTCAGTGACCTACTTAGTCTGGTAAGAAGTACCGGGCTACTAGCTGACAATTGACCTAACCACACAGTGGGTAGTTACAAAAGACCTTACAGATCTAGGTGACATCAAGGGCTGGAAACAAGCCCCCCACTCCATCTACTACTACTACTACTACTAGTGATTATTAGTTATAATTTGTAATGGTGACGGGAATATATATATATATATATATATATATATATATATATATATATATATATATATATATATATATATATATATATATATATATATATATATATATATATATATATATATATATATATATATATATATATATATATATATATATATATATATATATATATATATATATATATATATATATATATATTTCTTTTCCTTTTTATTTTTTATTCAAATTGCCGAATATATGTGATCTAAAAACTAGAGAGCTAGCTGCCCTGGAACAAGTCCTGGCACTTAGTTGGGCAGCAGCAGTACTTAAATGCTAATGCTCATATCAGCCGTATTCAATTTTTTAATTTTAATTATATATATATTTTTATTGATATGATTATTAGCACTCTAAATAAATTGTTAAATGAATTAAATAAATAAATAAATAAATAGTAATGGAAATTTACTACATTTGTAGATAATAGTTTTAATTATTATTTTGATAATACCTATGTCTAAAACGTAATACTTTCGGATTTGTTTTTTTCAACTGCGAAGTGAACATATATTTAATTATAGAAAAATACATATTGTACGCCTGATTGGTAAACTGTATAGCACATATAATAGTACCTATCCATTTTGTACGACCTATATACAGTTCACAATAAAGAATGATTATTATTATTATTAGGTGGTCCTGAGTGGATTTAGACCGAGAGCCATCGGGTGCCACTCCGCGGGTGGCGGGTGGAGGGGGTGGAAGTTTGATTCCGCCGCGCGTCACTTAGAGCCCTATATCTCTTCGACTATAGAGACTAGGGCAAGTAGGATATCATTTTCGGATAACTAAATGATGACGAATTCATTTCTGTTAGAAAAAAATACCGGTCCATAAAAAAATATGAAATAATTGGTAAAATCCAAAAATCTTCCACATCTTTTTTTAACATATTTGAAGTTTACTTTTTAATCATAAGCGGTATCCGTATTCATAAAATATATTTCGAAAGCCACACTTATCTGAATTACACAAGTATATATTTTATTGGAGTGCAATAGTAAAAAGTGAGTGAAAAAAATATAATTCATCGCATGGCAGACCAGTGTATTACGTCCGCTAAGTAAAAAAATTATGAATAAAAAGCAAATACATAGATTTTTTTAATTTATAAATATAATAGACGTATATGTGAGGTTTAAGACTAGAGGTATTTCAATTTAATTTATTTGTGTATATTGGTATGTATATTTATTTTAAACTAGCTGTACCCTGCGCGCGTTGCTACGCCACCAACTAAAATAAATTTGAAGGAAAGACATTACACAAATATTCAATTCATTTTGATTCATTTTAATGATTTTGTTCATTTTGAAAAAATGTGACATTGCAGCTTTTCGTTTCAATTCAATATCTATTGAAGTGCTGTGGGATCCAATATTTCTTGTTTCAAATTTTATCCATTTTTGAATGACGACACTTGGATGAAGACTGTAATAATTATTACTGTCATAATGGAATGCACCAAGATTTAAATCAGCGTGCAGTGTTCGACTTGATCGAGCGGTGCTTATTCGGACATTTTGCAGCCTTCTTTCCTGTTGTTCAGTTGTCTCAGACGAACGGGCCTGAGGAGTACGTTTTTGATCAGTTTCTAACCTCACTTCTCGTCGTTCAGATGATTCAGACGAACTGGTCTCAGCGGCATGTACTGGAAGATTTTCCAGCCTTAATGCTCGTTGCTCGTCTGATTCTGAGGCTCGTAATGCTCTTTTGTTCCGTGCTTGAGGTGTAGATCGGCCAATTGCTTGTCGCTTTGGAGGCATAATTGTACGGGAACGACTGCCACCATAAAAGTTACCGCTGTAAAGATAAAATTAATTTAAATCACAATGAAATGCACAATTTTTTTTCTCTCTTTTCTGTAATTCTGACAGATGAGGTGTCCATAGATAGTTTAGTTGTGTGTATTACTCGTATTATTACGCTAGCACGTATTATTTTAAAAATTTATTTAAATAACAACCTACCTTGAAAACATCAAACTCACTCCTGTCTTCGCGGTCGCATTCAAAATTCAAATTCGCCGCTTTAAAAAAAAGAAGAATTTTGGTTTCATTGGGACATTATAAATTTTCCTTTGTTCCGATCGGCACCAAACTTCCCAGGAACCATCTCCAAACTAATCTAAAGTTTCCCTCAAAATTTCATCAAAATCAGTCGAGCGGTTTAGTAGTCCATAGCGAACATACAGACAAACATTCATTTTTATATATATAGATATGTATTCATTGTATTTATGTATTTCTATATATTGGTGTTGGGTTTAATAATCATTTCTTACTACATTTTTTTTTGTATGGTGGTATAACTCTTTGTGTGTGTGTATTTGTTTTATGCATGAATGAATGTTTTTGTTTTACTTTTTTGACTTTTGACTTTTTCCCCTTGTTCGACTTTTACGACTTTCGACTTTATCGTCTTTTTCGACTTTTTTCGACTTTTTTTACTTTTTCGACTTTTTTGACTTTTCCGACTTCCCGAATTTACGACTTTTTCGACTTTTTTGAGTTTTGCGACTTTCCGATTTTTTTACTTTTTTTGACATTCGCATTTGTGACTTTTCGACTTTTTGAAATTTTACACATTGTACGGAATGAATAACAGTTATGGATAGCGCAGCTGTCAAACAATACGATCGCCGCGATAGCCATCTAGATGTTCCCAAAATGACCAATTTCGATTTTTTCGATTTTCAGTTATTTTTTTGAGTTTTTCCACAAATTTTTTTTTGTAAACCACCCCTGAATTAAACCAAACAAAATAAAAGAAAAATAATTCACATCGGTCGAGTCATTTCCGAGATCCTGCGAGACTAACGTACGGCGATTCATTTTTATATATAAGATAGTAGTTTAAAATCATGTTCCCAGTAAAGGGTTAACCATACACTTCTGATGGACCGAGATGTCTGCAGTTATAATGTCCTTGTAGAACCTCTGTCCTAAAGTTTAATCAGTTTCAACACCGGGAGTCTTTCTTTCTTATTCCAGATGACACAATTCCTTTGGGAATTTAGTGAATATAATTTCTGTATCTAATATTAATTTTTCTGTTATCTCCAGAATCGTGCTGATGCGACCACGAGGCAGCGACCTACGGCTAAAATGGCCGTCATGATTTTTACAACACTAACATCAGTTTAAGGCGACGTGGGAATGTCGACGTGGGAAGCATTCAAGAAGATATAATTATAGTTTTCCTGTAATATGGTTATATTTGAGAGCACGGTTTGAAATTGCATAACTGTCAAATCTAATGAGTTCATTTTCTGCTGAGCAGCCGATGCATACAGTCGAGTTCTGCATTGCTCCGCTCTCTAGTTTTTTGTCTCTCTCTATCTCTCATATGTAAACCATATATCGCTATCTCGCTCTTTCTCGTTTTTTGCTTTTTGCTATAGATTTCACAAATTTAAAAAAAATCCTATTTTCTCTCGCTTTAACGAGCCTTTTTAAGTATGTTAGTAAAAGGTTTAATATCTTAGTTTTACAAATTATTGGTGGTTAGTGCATGGTTTCTCGTAGATAATGCCCCATGGCTCAGGCATCTATAGAGACACATCGAGCAATCGAGGCAACTCAATAGCGACTGGATGTCGAAAATAAAGAAGCAAGCAGCGCACGGTGTCCACACAGTGAGGCCCTCCCGCTGTGACTGTTGCGATAAATCAGGAGGATGCAGCACCATCATCATCATCATCACCCGAGACGGAAACGCCAGAGAACAGTAATGTTCCGAGCTGTGGACAGTTTGAAGACGCGGACACGGACATTCAACGCTTTCCCTCTTTTGGCAAAGGAATAAGTATGACTCTCCTAAAATGTCTCCTCACTCTTCGACTCTCGACACCATAATTGCGTGACACCACCGCCGCCTGGTCGCATCTGCGGAGCGGTCTGCCATCGGGCCAACACCTAGCCACGACCTCCACAAAGGGGGAGGAAACTAGGGCTTCATTCCCTAGGCCAATGTGGTGGGCGTTGGGGGGCGCCCCCTACTGTTGCTGGTGGAAGGCGAGGGCATACGGCTGAAGGTCCTCGCGACGCTCCTCCCGTTGGCCTAAGGCCTATTCCATTAATTATTTTCTTCTTTTTTTATATTTTCGGAGCATCGCGAAAGACTAAAGAGGCATATCATGTATTCACAACCTAATTTATTTCTTATTTAGATAAGTCCCTATCAGGATGACTCGTGGCGCCACAGGTCCAACGTACTCGCCCTCCGCCGCAAAACAAACTAATGTCATCATAGGGGCGGGCCGGTAACACTATCCTCCTACCCGGCCGGCCCGCCTGTCAGTGCTTATATACTTGTGTGTTCGCAAGTGGGAGGAGGAGGCAACCGAAAAGCAACATGGATAGTCAAAAAAACAATGTGTGTTGTACCCCCTATTGTGCTGGTGGAAGGCAATGGCATACGGTTGTCATTGCAAATCTCATCTTGACGGGTGGGCCGGTAACACTTAGTCCTCCTACCCGGCCGGCCCGCCTGTCAACTTTAGATATACGCAGTTCGAAGGCGGAGGGAGCTACCATGAACGACGATATAAATGAGCTAAGCAGCACACGGTGTTCACGCGGAGGACCCAGCCCGCCGTGACTTGCGACAAACCAGGAGGTTGCGCCCTTCCTGAGACGGAAACGGAAAATGATATCGTTGAATCGTTCGCCTGAAGGTATTGCACCCGAACATTTCCCGCAAAGATCGATTCCCCAGTCCGCCAAACGTTGCCACTGCAGACACAGACCCGTTGTACGCGGTCTTGTGACCCTGGCAGAGCGGCTTGAGTCGCACAAATCTGCCCCTCATATCAGTGCGACCGGGGCGGCTCAAGTTGGAGAGGACCCCTCTGAGTTAATTCTCGAGCGGGTCTGGCATCTCCAGCGTTCCGATAAACCGGCGGGCAAAACGGGATTGGTGATGGATACGGAAGATGAGGCGGTGGGTGTTCGACCCGCTGAGCAAGTAAGTAGTCAGCGGGGAGGTCGCGGATGGCTCATACCGAAGGGAAGCCACACACAGACGCCAGCCACAGACTTGTTTCGCAGTGCGATTCACTGACCTCACATAAAAGACACTGAAATAAAATTAAAAAGCAGTACGCGGTGTCCGCGTGAAGGGCCCCTGCCCACCGTGAATGTTGCAAGAAACCAGGGGTTTTGCGGCACCGTCCGCCCCTCCTGAGAGGGAGACGACGGAAGTGACGGTTTTGGGTGTAGAAGTATACCCATGTGAGCTATGCAGCCAGTCCTTCCCGACGAGGATAGGGTTCGGCTACAGAGCCACTGCGAATTTTCTTTTATGCTTCTGGGGCCATCTGACAAACGGCCCCGGAATGAAGCACTAAGCCCGGCAAGCGGAGCATTATCAACCCGAGCCGGGCGGTCTCGCTGCCGCGTCTCCTCGCTCTTCGCTGCGACATCATATAGGCGCCGCACTACATTGAGGCTCTCTCCAGTGCCCCCTGGTCGCATCTTCGGAGCGGTCCACCAACGGGCCAGCACCAGCCATGACCTCCACGAAGGGTGAACACGGCACCCGGGTCGAGACTGGAAACTAGGGGTTCATTCCCTAGGCCAATGTGGCGGGCGTATGGGGGGCGCCCCCCTACTTGCGGACGGAAGGTGAGGGCATGCGGCCGAAGGTCCTCGCGACGCTCCTCCCGTTAGCCTAAGGCATGTTAAAAACCTTTTTTTTTTTTTTTATAATATCGGAGCGTCGCGAAAGACCGAAGAGGCATTAGGCGACTTAGAATATTTTTTCTCCTTTTTTATTTGTATAGTTTGGTCTTTCGCGACTTCTCTGCGTCGCGAAAGACCAGAGAAAAATGCCTCTGACCTGATGTAACTAACTAATATCGCCAATCAACCCAGTCCCTTTAAAGACGACTCGTGGCGCCACTAGTTTAGCCACTCGCCTTCCGCCGCTATACTAATGTCATCTCAGGGGCGGGTCGGTAACACTCAGTCCTCCTACCCGGCCGGCCCGCCCGCCCGTCAGCGCTTACTTACTTCGGCGAGTTCGCAAGCGGGAGGAGGCAACTAAATAGCAACTATGGATACCCCAAAAGATAAGGAAAAAAGCATCACGCGGTGTCTACACGAAGGGCCCCTGCCCACCGTGCCTGTTGCATTAAACCAGGGGGTTGCGGCACCGTCCGCCCCTCCTGAGAGCGAGACGACCGTTGCGACGGTCTTGGATTTGGACTTTTACCCATGTGAGCTCTGCAGCCAGTCCTTCCCGACGAGGATAGGGCTCGGTGTGCATAGGAGTAGGGCGCACCCGGTCGAACACAACCAGGGTATTGACACGACTCGGAAGAAGAAGAGATGGTCCGAGGAAGAGATTCGGCTACTGGCGAGGATGGAGGCGGAATTCCTGGTACATTACCGGGGCCGCCTCCTCGTTAACCAGTACCTGACTGAGCATATAGATTCGAGCACCCTCGAAAGTATAAAGGGGCAGCGTAAGCAGGGCAAATATAAAGAGCTGGTCCGGGACATGGTAGCTGAATTACGCGTCAGCGCATCGGCTCCCGGCCCGTCCGGTCTCCTGCCCTGCAGAAAGTTCCCCGAGTGCGCGGTCCGCATCAGTCGGGAGGAGCGGCGGCGAGTAGACGATCGCCTGACCGCTCCAGCTGAATCCACCCCCAGTCCGCTGAACGTGGCGATGCCAGCGGCAGACCCTATTCGCAATGCAATAAGAGGCCTGCTGTCACTGGCAGAGCGACTTGAGTCGCACAACTCTGCCACTCTTGTCAGAGCGGCCGGGGCGGCTCAGGTAGGAGAGGATCCCTCCCGGTTAATTCTGGAGTGGATGCGGAGTCACCGACGTTCGGATTTCAGAGCTGGCGAAACAGGGTCGGTTATCGATACCCAAGAGGAGGAGGTATTCGTTCGGCACGCTGGGCAGTAATAGAAGGGAGGCCGCGGACGGCGAGGGAGGCACACCCCAAAAGATGGGGGGAAGAAGAAGAAGAAGGAGAAGCCCCGCCGCGGCCTGAGGAACATACGAAGGCGTAACGACTACAGGAGGATGCAGGAGCTATGGAAATGGAATAGAACTCGAGCTGCACACGAAGCTCTCGAGGGCGGGCTCAGCGTGATGAGACACACACTCGTTGAGGTGTTCTCAACTACTGGGCCCCCGTCCTTGAGACGGGGTCGAAAGCTGAGACGATGCCTCAGCCTCTTCCTCTACCAAACCCCGAGCTCGAGTTCATATAGAGCCCCATCTCCAGCGAAGATGTCAAATCTGAGGAATTGGTGGCTAGCTCTGTCCCTGGACTCGTAGTCTATCGCCGCGCCGACGGCGAGCAGTGCCGCTCGTCCTACGCGCTTTGTTCCTCAACATCATGCTGAGCGGTGGGTTTCCGGCGGCTCTCAACGAGAGCCGCACTGTCTTTATTCCCAAGAAGCAAAGCCCTGCTAGCCCCGCCGAATACCGTCCGAATCAATCGCGTCGGTGGCGGTGCGCCAGCTGGACAAGATTTTGGCGCGAAGAATCCGTGAAGCGCGGCTGACCGACGAACGGCAGCCTTCATTAGAGCGGACGGTACCGCAGAGAATATTGCGATTTTGGACGGCATGCTCCAGATGGCGAAAGGGAGATGACAAGAGTTACATCTAGCGGTGTTGGACGTCGCCAAGGCGTTCGACACCCTGAGCCACGATTCTCTAGCGGTGACCATTTGCAAGGCCGGCCTGCCGACGCCCTTCCGACTATATGTGAGAGAGGCGTATCGGTCAGCTACCACACGGCTTTCAGTAGCGCGCCAGGCAGTGAGACAGGGAGACCCACTGTTGCCTGTCCTATTCAATTTAGCGATGGACCGAGTACTGAGGGTGCTTCCCGAGGATTTTGGCTTCCGGGTTGGAGTATCCAAAGTTAACGCTTTGGCCTTTGCGGATGACCTCATACTCGCGGCGAGCACCCGAAAAGGTCTCCAAACTTCGCTAGAACCAGTTCAGGATGAGGCACGAAGCATGAGCTTAGAGCTGAGTACGACGAAGTGTTGCGCTCTATCCCTCGTACCAGACGGGAAGCACCGGCGCATAAAGATCGAGGAGAAACCCACCTTCAAGTTGAGGGAGGGCCATTTCCTGCGACAAGTCCGGTGCATCGACACGTGGAAGTACTTGGGAATAGACTTTAAGCCTCAGGGAAAGGCGATGGTCGAGAAAGATCTCGGGTTGTTTGTGGAGAGGGTGACAAAAGCACCCTTGAAACCGCAGCAACGCCTAGAAATTTTGCGGACCTACCTGTTACCGAAGATTTATCACCAGTTGGTGCTGGGTCGGGTAACGATGGGTAGGTTGCGCAAACTCGATCGCCAAGTCCGTAAAGCAGTAAGGCCTTGGCTTCGTCTCCCTGGTGATGTCCCCGTCGGATACTTTTATACCGACTGCAAGGAGGGGAACCTCGGGCTCCCATCTTTGGCTATCCGCCTCCCGGCGCTGATGATCGAGCGTCTCGGGAGGCTCGAGGGCAGCCCCTATCCCGCAGTAGCCGAATTGGTCGCTGCCGAAGCCGCAAAAACGCGGCTCAAGTGGGCTGCCCTAGTGCTTATACGCGCTGGAATAAACGAGCCGACGCCCGAGACAACCTCGCTGAAGATCCGAACGTACTGGCGCAATCAGCTGTACAAATCCGCGGACGGAGGAGAGCTGAGGGAGTGCGGAAAATCCGGGCTCTCCTCTGCGTGGGACTATCGCCGGGCCCACGGCATCCCCGCCCGCGATTATGTGCGCTATCATCATGTACGTATTAACGCCATCCCGACTCGTATGCGCCTCTCGCGGGGGTGGCGCGAGGGCGCGAACGTCACGTGTCGCGCTGGGTGTGCCAGCACGGGACCACGGCGCATGCGGTTCAGCGGTGCTGGCGATCCCACGGGGGTATAATACTAAGGCATGACGCCATATGTTCGGCAGTCGCCGGAGCAATGCAAGACAAAGGATGGTCCTGCCAGCGAGAGGTGCTTTTACCAACGAAGCCCATACGGAGGAAACCAGACATAATCGTGCGACAGGGTGAGGGAGGCGTCATAGTCGACGCCCAGGCGATAGGAGGAAACAGGGACCTTGGCGAAGCACATAAGGCCAAGGTCTCTAAGTACTCAAGCCCGGAAGTCATCGAGGAAGTAAGACTTTGGGGCTATCACCGGCGCGAGTCGAAGTAACTAGCGTCACGCTGACCCGGCGCGGGGTCTGGAGCCACCGATCTGCCCGTGACTTGCGCGGGTTCGGGCTGACTGCGGAGTTCCCGGGTGGTGTAACGACTCGGGCCTCGTTGGGCACTCGGCTCAACTGGCACCAGTTTTCAAATCAGACTGGCGTCAGGCGCGATCCTTCGCGCCGAGGCTCGGGTCTCGGTCGTGAAAACCGGTAGTCCGTTTCCCTCTTAGGCGGGCCTGGTGCGGCCGTACCCTCTAGGCAGGGGCGTACTGACTCCCTGGTGCCCGGCTAGGCCTCCCTGATCCCTTTCTATGTGTACGAATGTATTTCTAGTTTACAGATCGACCCGGATCTCCGGCCGGAAGACACCAATGAGGGAAGCACTCGGTGCGAACAATACCAACCTCTGAAGACCTATCTTAGGGTCTTAGCGTTCTCTTATGCCTTGCCCTCGTATACCCCCAACGTAACTATCGAACCACCACCCAAGCTAATATATAGAGGGTAAATGGTGCGGCTGACAATCTACGCGAGTATCATACGAGACAATGCCGCCGTGACTCGGTTGAGGCAATCATTATCATAACAGTCGGTTTCAAACTCCCGATCTCAAGTTATAATTCACTTATTCGACATTTTGAGATAGGTCAATATAAAAAATCAAATATATCCCGGTTTGACTTTATAAACGAGATAAAACGGATTTACGGTGTGAAGTTTGCAAAGACGAGGGCAATTGCAAAATCGTGGAAACGTCAGATGTTACAAACTTCGCACGGTTAATCTTTTTTATCTTGTTCACAGGTTCAATAAGTTGTTTAAAAAGCAAACAACGTAGAGTGATTTAATTTTACACTGATTTAATGTATTATTAGATTTAAGTACAATGTCATTGTATAATCTTAAATGGTATTTTTATTAAATTGTATCTTTATTTATGTTTATTAGCTTTTATAATAATAATAGGTTTTTATATACTAAGTAAGTCTAAGCTTAATTTAATAACTATCGCGATTCTGTTTATATAGGTTTAAGTTACATTCGAGTCGATTTAATTTTACACAAATTTAATGTATTACTAGATTTAAGTACAATGTAATTGCATAATATTAAGTGGTAATTTTAATAAATTTTATCTTATGATATACATAATTTTGTTTATTTTGAATGTTTTTTTAACATATCTATATATGTATACCCGTGCCCACTTCGTTGGGCGGTAAAAATTTTTACTTGTGATGTAATTATGAGTGTGGTTCGGTTAGTACTGAGTGCTATGATTTATTTCCTGACTGCCAAAAGAAGGGTTATATTTTTACTGCATATGTATGTATATATTTGCATGCCAATTTGACTATATTACCGTTATTTGTGAGTGTTGTCGCGGAGCAACAAACATGCACAAAACCCACCTACTCAAAATATTATAAAAGGAAAGGACCGGAAGAAGACTCCACCCGAAGGCGGCAGGAAATGGTATCGCCGAGGTGCAATGGCGACACCGGAATTAAGGAGATGGCAATGTGCAATGCCATCACTAGGATTACCTACCCCGAACGCCCAATAATCAATTTGCACGCGACACTTTTTGGAGAAATAAACAACTACTGCAATTCGAATATCGATCGCTAGTTTTCATTCTAACGACGGAAAACCTCGCGACACTGGTGACCCCACAGCAGAACTCACAACCACGGCAAGAAAACGGACAAATCGCTAAACGGACAACGGCACGGACCACCAACAACCAGCGAATTTGGACGTCTTCTCCAACGAGTCACACAAAAAAAAATCAAAATGGAACCATTCCACGACACAACGGAGTCAACACAGCCAAAGCCTGACATCGCGCCACTGAGCATCGCGCCACTGAGCATCGCTTCGCGAATACCTGCATTCTGGCACCACGCACCACGCCTCTGGTTCGCGCTCGCCGAGCAGATCCTGGCACCACAGAAATTCTAACGACGGAAAACCTCGCGACAGTGTCTTCTTGTGAGTGTCTTATATGTGAGTGTCTTATCTCTTTAACCATTTATGCAGTAAAAGGGAAAAGTCTTTTGTCACTTGAGACGATAAATTTACTTATTTTGATATGAATTCATAATTGTTGCTAATATGACCAATAAACATGACCTAACGATTTAAATATTTTTTTTTTAAATATAAAAAACTACTTTTTGTGACTTAAATACAAAATTTAGACATATGTCCCTTACTTTTTTGTAGGCATTACCAAGCTCTACAACTTTTCTCTAGAACTCAATCATATATCTCTCATTGTTAAAGCAGCGTTCGTAAGAAACGTTTTCGTTCGACTGTTTTTCTCCGAATTACTCTGTAAATTTAACGACCACGACAAAGTCTTTTCATTTTTCGGATTAATATATAGCCATATGACACTGGCAAATAACGTGGCTTTCTATTGGTAAAAGAATTTTCAAAATCGGTTCAGTAGATCCAGAGATTACTTCCTACAACGTCACAAACTTTACGTCTTTATAATATTAGTATAGAAGTATAGATTACGACACGGTCGCGGTTCCATACCTATGTCGTATTATCTCTTTAACTATTTATGCAGTAAAAGGTAAAAGTCTTTTGTGTTAAACACTTGAGACGATAAATTTACTTATTTTGATAAGAATTCATAATTGTTGATAATATGACCAATAAACATGACCTAAACGATTTAAATTATTTTTTTTATATAAAAAATATATATATTAAAAAGTCACCATAATATCGCGCACTCGGTTGGTTATCGTCATAACTATTCAAATATTTGTCCAAATGATGTAGTGTAAAAGACAAAATTTATCTACTTTAAATACCAGATGTGATAAAAGTATTTATTTTGATATAATAATCAATTTATTACTACTAAATGTGCGTTAGAAAAAAAATATATTTTTTTATTGTATTTATGGTTTACTATTTTGGCGATAATGGCTTACACATAAAATATAGATATATGCAGTAGCTAGCTTTTTGTAGGACTATTTAAGATAAACATTTCCATTGTACATTGTATACGTGTGACTCCAGCGGTTTTTGCGGCGCACGCCAGAATAGCTCGCAGATGGCAGATTTTTTTCCTACTTCTTCTTCTTCATCATCAGCGCACATTCGCCCACCGTTAGGCATACGCCTCTCCAATCACTCTCCATCCGGATCGGTTAGTTTGGTTTGGCAGCCTGATCGTACCCAGAGATTCTTAGCACCCCCTGCCCCGCCGTTACCGTAACCGCTGCCGTGGCTCGGGCTAGTGGGGCTGCTGGGGACTGGGGGCCGTGGTAAGGTTGTACCTACTGTTCATCATCATGATTGGAGGTATTTAGCCCGATACCCGCCACGTCGGCCACACAACTTGGCGAGCTCCAACTTTCAGGAAAATATTTCCATTTCCTAGGCTTGTGGCAACCTGGTCGGGTTACTTAACCGCCGAATTGCACTATATTCACTAAATTTATTATTTAATTATTATTTATTGTTGAGAAAATTTCCAAAATATATGTTGACTCTTAGAATTTAAATTTCGAATGTCAATTTCTTAGATTTTTTTACTACTTACTTGACAGTTATCGTTATATTTTAGACAATTCACACTATATCTTTATAAATTATAGCCTATGTGTTATTCTGATGTGTAAGCTATATTATTGTAAAATTTCATCGAAATCCATTAGTAGTTTTTGCGTGAAAGAGTAACAAACATCCATACATACTTACAAACTTTCGTGTGCGCGTGTGGTTCTCCTGCGCGGCCAGCGTCTCCGCGGTACGCCGGCTCAGCGGCCGGCGTACCGCGCCTTCTAACGTCAATTTTTCACAGGAGGAGGAAACTCACACCGTACGGCGATGAAACGTCGATTATATCGAGAGTCACAACGCGAATCGTTCGTCTGCGACTAGCGCGGATTTTGAAAATGCAACGCATTAAACACGTTCAATTGAATCGTTTACGTAAATATACTGACCGGCGATATACACCCCCAGTTTACGTACACCGTGCGCGCTATAGCTATTTCAACGACGGCCCCGACGAGTCAGCGCCGGGCGACGTGCTATACGTTCGGTCGCGGGCCGTCAATGCATTGACCGCCTCGCTCACATATATGAATTAGCACGCGGCGACGACGATCAGTCGGGAGAGCGACTGCCGCGGACACAGTCGGCGAGGCTTGGCACGCAGCGGAAAAAGTTTAAAAATTCTGTCCAACCGTCCAGGTGATTGAAATAATTTCGGAAAAAAGTTCGGATGGCTTTTATTATTATTATTATTATATATGTATACGTATATATATATATATATATATATATATATATATATATATATATATATATATATATATATATATATATATATATATATATATATATAGAAAAGGGGGCGGGGGGGGGGGGGGGGGGGATAAAAAAAAAATGGGGGTGACTTTGGAGGATGATAGGAACGGAGTAACGAGGGACGAGGCGGGGGGGGGGGGATTTTTTTTTATTACTGCTTTTGGCTACGGAGGATGATAGGGGGTCGGAGTAACAAGGAGGTCGGGGGGGGGGGGTTGAGGGGGGGGGGGGATTTTGAAAAAGTTCGTGTGGCTATGGAGGATGATAAGAAGCGGTAAGGCGATTGGGGGTTCCTATATATATAAGACGATCCGTCGTCTTATTATTATTATTATTATTATTATCATTATTATGATAATAACAATAATAGTTTTGGCCGTCCTCTCTAAGGACGAATCGCCTGGCGAAGGGCTGAGTCTCAACAGATCGCAGCTCGTCGCTGCTCTACCGAGCACAACACCCCGCCAGGAACGGAAGTCGTCTGCAGACGATTCCGAGCCCCGACATCGAACTGACGTTTGTTTAGATTTGCAGAGCCATGATGCTTAACCGCACCGATCACTGCGATCTCAGCGGGCTTCGACGCAGAACCGCGTGCCGCGGAACTGCTAATACAGAAGTCACATTGGTTTAGAGCCTCCCGACTCTCGGGGCTCCATAGCGAGCATATCCTTGCCGAATTTGACTAGGCCGGCTACGGCCTTAGAGGCGTTCAGGCATAATCCAGCGGATGGTAGCTTCGCACCACCGGCCGGTCGACCGAGTGCGTGAACCTGTAGAAATATTTATTACAGTTTTAATGAACAAAGTTACACAACCAACATTTTTAAACAGCCTCAAACCTACACCTAACTTAACATCTGATGAACTTTCAGCTCTTAACAATCTAAGCAAAGATACCAATATCATCATTTTGCCAGCTGATAAAGGTTCAACTACAGTCATCCTTAATAAAACAGACTATGTAGCTGAAGGTTTGAGGCAACTCAGAGACGAAACTTCCTATGAAAATTATATAGTGATCCGAATCAAAATTTTGCTAATACAATAAAAAAATATATTGAACAACAAAAAACCATTGAAAAATTATCAGATGAAGATGTTAACACTTTAATTCCTAACCCTATCAGAACACCAAATTTTTACTTATTGCCAAAAATTCATAAACCTAATAATCCAGGAAGACCGATAGTAGCTAGTTTTAACTCACCCACAGAAAGAATTTCAGCTTTTGTCGATTACTTTCTACAGCCATTTGTAAAAAATCTCAAGTCACACATTAAAGATAGTTACCATTTCATCGAGATTCTAAAAAATACCACAATTCCTAAGACTGACAACTTATTACTTGTTACAATTGACGCTGTCTCTCTTTATACTAATATTCCCCATGATTTAGGCTTAGAAGCGATTTCCCATTACCTAAATCAAAGGCCCAGCCCCCAAATTCTTTCTACAAATTTTCTTTGTAAGTTGGCTGAATTCGTCCTCACTAAGAATGCTTTTTCTTTTGAGGATGAATTTTATCTCCAAATTAAAGGTACAGCAATGGGAACAAGAATGGCACCTTCTTATGCGAATCTTTTCATGGGGTTATTAGAAAATAAATTTCTTCTTACTCAAAATTTACAACCACTAATGTGGTATAGGTTTATTGATGATATTATACTGTTTTGGCCACATGGACATGACACACTCACTGACTTCCTTACAGATTTAAATAATTTCGGACCCTTAGATTTTACATACACTATATCAGAAAATCAAATTACATTCTTAGACGTTGATCTAACTCTATCCGAAGGCACCATTAAAACTGCAATTCATATAAAACCTACAAACAAAGAGCAATACCTACATTTCGATAGCTGTCATCCGTTTCATACCAAAAAGTCAATTCCAATCAAAAGTTTAATTAATAATAAAGAAAATTTAGATAAGTACCTTTCTAATCTTAAAAAATCACTAATAGAAAGAAATTATCCTGCCTCTTTGTTAGATAAAAATATAATAAATTCCGAAACAAAATTTTCACCTAAACCTAAATTGGTATCAAATTTAAATCAAAATAAAATCTTTCTGAGTACTACTTATTTTCCTGGCACTGAGAAACTGCGACCTATTTTAGCAGATTTATTCCCTATTATAGCTAACGACCCATCAACCAAAGGTTTATTAAATA
>OX155974.1:12980322-12987822 GCA_944548615.1 Micropterix aruncella | reverse complement strand
TTTTATGTCTCTAGCGTCGCGAAAGACCAGAGAATTGTATAACATCATAGGACTCGTGGCGCCACGAGTCTAGCGCACTCGCCTTCCGCCGCCAAACAAATGTCATCTGAGGGGCGGGCCGGTAACATTAAGTCCTCCTACCCGGCCGGCCCGCCCGTCAGCGTTCAAATACTCAGGACGCGTTCGCAAGCGGGAGGCGGCACCCAAACAAGCAATATGGATAGTCGAACAAGAAGTGAAAGCAGCACTCGGCGTCCACGCGGCAGGCCCCTGCCCGCCGTGAATGTTGCGATAAACCAGGAGGTTGCGGCACCGTCCGCCCCTCCGGAGACGGACACGGAAGGAGGAACGATAGGAGAAGTGTATTCCTGCGGAGTCTGCGCCCGGCCCTTTCTCACAAAGATAGGGCTTGGCGTGCACATGAGCAGGGCGCACAAGGTGGAGCACCATCGTGGTATAGACACCACTCGGACGAAGAAGCGCTGGTCCGAGGAAGAGTCTCGGCTACTGGCGAGACTGGAGGCGGAGTTCATAGTGAACTACCGCGGACCCCTCCTAGTCAACCAGTACCTAATCGAGCGGACCGAGGCACGCACCCTGGAGAGCCTGAAAGGGCACCGGAAGGGGGCTAAGTACAGGGAGAAGGTGGAAGCCATGGTTGCCGAACGCCGTGCTTGCATGGCGGCACCTGGCCCCTCCGGAACCCTGAGCCCCCGACCGGCCTCCGAGTGCGCGGTCCGCATCAGTCAGGAGGAGCGGCGGCGAGTAGACGATCGCCTGACCGCTCCGGCCGAGGCCACCCCCAGTCCGCCGAGCGCTGCGACGCCAGCCCCAGACCCGTTTTGCAATGCGATTCGATGTCTCGGGGAACTGGCGGAGCGGCTTGAATCGCACAACTCTGCCACTCTTGTTAGAGCGGCCGGGGCGGTACAAGTCGGAGAGGACCCCTCTCAGTTAATTCTGGAGTGGGTCCGGCATCTCCAGCGCTCCATTTTACCGGCGGGCGAAACGGGGTCGGTGATCGACACCGAAGAGGGCGTTGTTGGTGCTCTACCCGCTGAGCAGGTGAGCAGTCGGCAGGGAGGCCGCGGGCGGTTTACCCCGAAGAGGAGGGGGCGTAAATCCCGCCGCGGTCAGAAAAGCAGGCAGAGGCGGAGAGAGTACAAGCGGGTGCAGGAGGTCTGGAGGAAAGACCGGACTCGAGCTGCACATGAAGTACTCGAGGGCGGGCCCAGTGTGACGAAGCATACGCTCGACGAGTTGTTCGACTACTGGGCTCCCGTCCTCGAGACGGGGTCGAAAGCTGAGGCGCTGCCTCAGCCTCTTCCAATACCCAACCCCGAGCTCGGGTCCGTGTGGAGCCCCATCTCCGCCGAAGACGTCAAGGCGGAGGAACTAGAGGCCGGCTCGGCCCCTGGCCCCGACAAGATCTCGCCTAAGCAGTGGCGGGCGATCCCGCTCGTCCTGCGTGCTCTGTTTTTCAATGTCGTTATGCGGAACGGCGGATTCCCGGCGGCTCTCAACGAGAGCCGCACTGTCTTCATTCCGAAGACCAAGAGCCCAGCTGGCCCCGCTGATTACCGACCGATCTCGGTCGCGTCGGTGGCGGTACGCCAGCTAAACAAGATTCTGGTGGCCAGAATACGCGATGCGCAGCTGACCGATGTACGGCAGCGCGCCTTTATTAGAGCCGATGGCACCGCGGAGAACACGTCGATCCTCGACGGCATTCTTCAGCTGGCGAGGACGAGGTGTGAAGAGTTGCACTTAGCGGTGTTAGACGTCGCTAAGGCGTTTGACACCCTAAGTCACGACTCGATCGCGGTGACTATCTGCAAGGCCGGCCTGCCGGCGCCCTTCCGATTCTACATGGAAGAGGCGTATCGGTCAGCGACAACCAGGCTTTCGCTTGGACGCCAGAATTCCAACGAAGTACATGCGGCTCGAGGAGTGAGACAGGGGGACCCGCTGTCGCCAGTCCTGTTCAATCTGGCCATGGATCGGGTGCTGAAGGCGGTGCCGGGGGAGGTTGGCTTCCGCGTGGGGACCACCAGGGTTAACGCCCTGGCCTTCGCGGATGACCTCATCCTCGTGGCGAGCACCCGACAAGGCCTGCAACTCTCGCTAGAGCGAGTACAGGACGAGGCAAACCGCATGGGTTTGGAACTGAGCGCGAAGAAGTGCTGCGCTCTGTCCCTGGTACCAGACGGGAAGCACCGGCGCGTTAAGATCGCGGAGGAGCCCACCTTCAAACTGAAGGGGGGCCATTTCCTGCGGCAAGTCCGGTGCATCGATACGTGGAAGTACCTGGGAATAGATTTCAAACCCCAGGGAAGAGCAATGGTCGAACGCGATCTCGGGTTGTTTGTGGAGAGGGTGTCGAAAGCACCCTTGAAACCGCAACAACGCCTAGAGATATTGCGGACCTACTTGTTGCCGCAAGTCTACCACCAGCTGGTGCTTGGGCGAGTGACGATGGGTAGGTTGCGCAAGCTCGACCGCCAAGTCCGAAGAGTGATCAGGACCTGGCTGCGCTTACCTGGCGACGTTCCCTTAGGATATTTCTATGCAGACTGCAAAGAGGGGGGCCTGGGGCTCCCCTCCATGGCCATCCGCATCCCGGCGCTGATGATAGAGCGTCTCGGGAGGCTCGAGGGCAGCTCATGTCCGGCAGTCGCCGAATTGGCGACTCTTGAAGTCGTAAGAAAACGGCTGGACTGGGCTGCGCAGGCGCTGAGACGCGCAGGCATTACCGAGCCGACGCCCGGGACGACCTCGATGAAAATCCGCGCGTATTGGCGTGAAAAACTGCACAAGTCCGTGGACGGGGCAGAGCTAAGGGAATCCGGAAAATCCGGGCTCTCCTCGTCGTGGGTCTATCGCCGGGCCCACGGCATCCCCGCCCGCGACTATGTGCGATATCACCACGTCCGCATAAATGCGATCCCGACTCGCATGCGCCTCTCAAGAGGGCGACGCGAGGGCGCGAACGTCATGTGTCGCGCTGGGTGCGCTAGCACGGAGACCGCGGCGCATGCGGTCCAGCAGTGCTGGCGCTCCCACGGGGGCGTCATTTTGCGGCACGACGCCATATGCGCGGCAGTCGCCGGGGCTATGCATGAAAAAGGATGGACCTGCCAGCGAGAAGTGCTCTTGCCCACAATGCCTGTGCGGCGAAAGCCGGACATAATCGCGCGACAGGGTCGGCGCGGCGTTATTGTCGACGCCCAGGTGATAGGAGGAAGTAGAGACCTTGGCGAAGCACACAAGGCCAAGGTCTCTAAGTACTCTACCCCAGATGTCATAAAAGCCGTCAGCGAGACTCTGGGGCTATCAACTGCGGAGGTCGAAGTCACTAGCGTCACGCTGACCTGGCGTGGAGTCTGGTGCCGCCAGTCCGCCGAAGATATGCGCGGGCTGGGGCTAACCGCCGACTTCCTCGGGAGTGTTACAACCCGAGCTCTGTTGGGCACTTGGCTCAACTGGCACCGGTTCGCCAATCAAACCGGTGTCGGGCGCGATCCCTCGCGCCAGGGTTCGGGTCTCGGTTCGGAGAATCGTTAAGTACGGGTCCGTCTCGGGCGGGGCTGGTGTGGCCGTGGCCTCTAGGCAGGGGTACACCGGCTCCCTGGTGTCCGGGCACGGCCGCCCTGATCCCCTTCTATGTGTAATTGTTTTGCTTTTAGTTTGCAGATCGACCTCCACCCGGATCTCCGTCGCCGCTTCGGCTGGAAGGCTAGAAGAATGCAGCGGGGCCGGCGTCACCAACGAGGGAAGCGCTCGGTGCGGACGACGGCCGTCTTTGGCGACTCCGAACAACGCGCCCTCGACACGCTGTCCGGAGGGTGCGGGAGTCGCCTCCACATACGACGGCCGGCCGAGCGCGACACGGCCCCTGACTTCAAGACGACGGCCAACCAGCCGCAGCGGCGACGACGTTGAATTATATAGAATCACTTTATTTATGTATGGAATAAAGTTAGAGCTGGGGTAGGGAGCCGATCTGCGGATCGGGGCGGCCGTGTCCGGTGAAGTGGGAAAATAGGGCGCCTCTGGCGTGAGACGGAGGCGCTGAAAAGGGCCCGTATGCTTTAGACTGTTGACGGTCTATCGCATACAGGGCCCTTTTCACTTAAAAAAAAAAAAAAAAAAAAAAAAAAAAAAAATAGCCAAATGCCTCGTCATCTAATTAGTGACGCGCATGAATGGATTAACGAGATTCCCATCTGTCCCTATCTATCCGTTTCTATTTTCGCTTCGGATTTTTGTGGGTAGTGTGCACTTTCTGCACCTACCTGTGAGGACGTGAGTAGCTCTTTTGTTTACACTACGTCACGCGTCCTCAGATCTGGTCTTCCTTAGCTCCGGGTGTGACGTCACATTCTATGTGTGACGTCACAGCTTAGACTTATCCTTATCTTATCTTCCTCTTCTCTCTCACCTGTTTCCATATCTCCCGAAAATTGGGAAATTTCTCAAATTTCCCAATTTCCCTTTCTGTCCGGACTTCCCCTACACTCCAGTTTATCTTCCTCTTCCTTCTGACCCGTCTCTTATTCATTTCTCCGTAAAATTGGGAAATCTCAAATTTCCCAATTTCCCATCTTGTCCGCACTTCCCCTATACTTCCCACATCATCATCACCTTTCTCTCCATCCATCCAATCCATCTTTATAAAAAACCCACTTTCCTCTTTTGTCCCGACTTCCCCTACACATAGTCCTCATCATCATCACCTTTCTCTCCTCCTTCCAACCATCTTTGAAAAAACCCGCCTTCCTTTGTTGATCCGACTTCCCCTACACAGTGTCCATCTTTCGAGTGTCTGCCTCCTCTATTGGCATCCGCGCGCAGCGACGAAGCTCCCGTCAGAGGTGGCCCGCGGAGACCGTCTCGCGCGGTCGCTCCGCAGTGCCACTGCTTGATTCTGCGGCGGAAAAAGTTTTAAATCCGCGTCGAGGACTTCTTCGCTCTGCGTCGCGAAAGACTTGTATAGCGTCGCGAAAGACTTGTATAGCGTCGCGAAAGACCAACACTCGTCGCGAAAGACCAACTTCGGATATCTGAAAAACGAATGGCGAGCAGTGACCCGGGGGGGGGGGGCGATCCCTTCGGGAGGTCGCCACGCATCCCTCGGTCCCCCCCGCCGGCCCCCCGCCCCCCGCCCCCCGGCCCGACGCGGCCCGGAGTGGTTCAGGCGGGGCCGAGCGAGACGTCACCCGGGCGGAGCGCGGGGGCGTTCCCGCCCCTCCCGGTGCCCCCATGGGCAAGGGGGAAGGCCGGGGGAGGCGGCGAGAGCTCGCCCCCCCCAGCCCCCCTAGCAGTGTCGTCGTCGTCGTTGATGATGTTCGTGCGGCCGTGATTTCGCCGTCGCTGCCTCTGGCGTCCGCCGCCCCGGCGGCCCCTGCGGCTCCCGCTTCCGCCCGCGCCCCAGCCGGGGCCGCGGTTAAGCGGAAGCCTAAGAGAAAGTCGCCGCCGAAGTCGAAGCGGCGAAACGAGAACTCGACTGACGACGAGACCGACACGGGTACGGACTCCGCCGCGACTCCCGCCATGACTGTGCCCGCCGCCACGCCTGCTGTCTCCGCTGCCGATGTGTCCGGGGCCTCTGCGCCCGCGCCCGTCGCCGCCTCTGGATCGCCTCCCGGTGCAGTCGCCAAGGCCTGTGGACCTGCGTTCGCCTTCTTGTCCGATGTGGAGGAGGCCTTGGCCCGGATTCGGGCGGTCACGGTCGAGGAGACCAGCCGCCTGAATATGGATCAAAAGCAGCGGATAACCAGGGAGTCGACGGCCATCCTCGGCCTCGTCGCCAGGATGGCGACGGAGTTGGCGGCGGCCCACGGCCGACTTGGGCTCGCCGAGGAGGTGTTGGGCGGTGTGAGGTCGGTGGAGGCCTCGGTTCGGGAACTGTCCGCCAGGCCGGCCCCTGATGTTCCAGCGAGGGCCACTCCCTCCTATGGGGAGGTCGCAAGTCGGGGTGTCCCGATCACCGTCTTGGGGAAGCAGCGGGAGGTACGTCCGCAGCGCCCCACGGTGGTCATCTACCCGGCGAAGGAGGATGCTTCGGCCACCTCCGAGAAAACTAAGGAGGCGTTAATCAAGACACTCAACCCCACGGACGATGGTTTCCGCCCCGTGATGGTGCGTAAGGTTGCACGCGCTGGGGTCCTGGTGCAGACCTCGACCCCGGGCGGCCTTGAGAGGGTCAAGGCAGCGGCCGATCGCCTTCTCGGGGCGGGTCTCCGTGCCGTGGAGCCTCAGGGTCGGCTCCCCAGGGTCGTCATTCATGACGTCCCTCGGGAGCTGAAGGACGCGGAGGTTGTCGAGCTCCTCTGGAGCCAAAACCTCAGCGGTAAGTGCGCGGTGGACAGGGCCACGGTCCAGAGGACCACCCGGAGGTTATTTACCTTCGGCCGACGGGATGGCCCTGTTGCGCAAACCGTTTGGATGGTGGACCCCGCCGTGAGGGCGGTGCTGGTTTCGGAGGGTCGAGCGTATCTCGATTGGGACTCGTGCAGGGTGCGCGACTATACGGGGGCGGTTCGTTGCTTCAGGTGCCACGGCTTCGGGCACACCCAGAAGAGGTGTGAAGATGAAGAGGTCTGCGGCCACTGTGCGGCTAAGGGGCATGGTGTCGCCACTTGTCCCTCCAAGGGGGCACCTCCCGTGTGTGTGTCGTGCTCGCGGCTGCGTAGGGATGCAAACCATCCCACGTCTTCCCAGGAGTGCCCGGTTTACCAGCGAGCTGTCGAGCGGTTAATCTCTGCCACTAACTATGGCGGGACATAATCCCCAACCCATGATTGGCTGTGCGCAGCTCAACCTGCAGAGAAGTCGGGCAGTCACCGCCGAATTCGGTCGGACCCTCGAGACGTTGGGGACTGGCATAGCATTCATCCAGGAGCAATACACGTTCCTGGGCAAGACCAGGGGTCTAGACGGCAGGTGCGTTGTGCTCGAGAAGGGTGCCCGTCCGATGGCAGGGATTGCGGTGAGTTCAGAGCTCCCGCCCCCCCTGCTGTTGGACCACCTTTCGAACGAGCATCTCATCTGTGCGTCGATCGTCCTCGACGGCGTGGATTGCTACCTGATCTCCTGCTACTTCCAGTTCGGCGAGGAGGTAGGGACCCACATTGCGGGCCTCGCCGGGGCCCTGCGCGTCCTCCGCGGTCGTCCGGTGCTGGTTGCGGGCGATTTTAATGCCCGCTCCCCGGCATGGCACGACGACGGAGACCTTAGCAGTCTCGGACGGATTGCGCAAGACAGGGCCGAGGCTGTCGAGGAGCTGATTGCGACCTTCGGGCTGCACATCATTAACGCTCCTGGTCAGCCCCGTACTTTCTGTGGCCCGGGCGGGTCCAGCAATGTTGATCTCACTCTGTGCTCCCCGGGATTCGCCCGTTGGATGAACGATTGGACCGTTCACGAGCTCCTCTCTTCTTCGGACCACAGACTCGTGACTTTTGGCATCGGCCGACGCGTTCCTCCTACGCCACACTC
>OX155974.1:12972822-12975322 GCA_944548615.1 Micropterix aruncella | reverse complement strand
TTTTTTTTTTTTTTTTTTTAAGTCCCCTAATTGTAGCCGCCGTTCTAACCTTGCGCATCGCGTGCGCAATTTTCGGCGTGAGAAAGTAATTTCTTCAAAAAATCGAAAAAAATCGTGGAGCCGCTCCGGAGCCGGAAAACCGAACTTTTGAATTTCGCTTTTTTGCAAATATCTCGAAAACGATAAGAGATATCGGAAATTTCCGACCGCCAAAAATACGAACTTTTCTACGGCATCCGAATGATGCGACGACCGAAGTGTTTCATCGGTAAACAAAACTGTCAAATGCAAAAGAAGCATATTTTTCCAATTTGTTTTTTATCTCCTTGACTGTGTGAAATACAGAAAAAAACATACGAGTAGAAAGATTGTCCTTGCAATGGCGTACCCATAGCCGCGAACCTATATATGTATCTTTCATATAATTTCGTATAATTTCATATATTTGCTTTTGAGCAAATATCTCGAAAACGATAAGAGATATCTGAAATTTCCGACCGCCAAAATTACGAACTCTTCTATGGCATCCGAATAATGCGACGACCGAAGTATTTCATCGCTTAACAAAACTGTCAAATGCAAAAGAAGCAAAAGAAGCACGGACGATCTGCTTCAATATCAAATTCACAAAAAGCCCATCAATGTGAATGTAAGCAGAGAGAATCCATATCGACGACCATTTACATAGCGCGGATAAAGGGCGGTAGTAACTATCACTCTTCTAATTGAGGTCACCAGAGCCAGAGTGGCACAAGTGAAACAATTCCACATCGGGTTCTAGGCACTCACGTACTCCAAACCATCAAATACCTAGTTTATATAGTTTTAAACTTCTTTGTAACAGATCTATATATGTAAACATACCTCTGAAGGACTACATACATCCTCTCACACATCCCTACATTAGTATAAAATGGTATCTCTCAAGTATGACCTATCCACATATAGTTTAGTGTCTATATCATGTTTGTATCATTTAAGCTATTTCTATACCTGTACATTACTATCTTTTATTCTCATTACGTCCTTTCGTCTTTCTAGTTCATTTTCTATAAGTACACATATTCTTTTTTTATCATCACATATGTACCTGTACAGATACCTATTTCAATATCTACATACGTTGTATGTCTATATACTATATACTATATGTAATATGTAAACATACCTCTGAAGGACTACATACATCCTCTCACACATCCCTACATTAGTATAAAATGGTATCTCTCAAGTATGACCTATCCACATATTATAGATTAGTGTTTATATCATGTTTGTATCATTTAAGCTATTTCTATACCTGTACATTACTATCTTTTATTCTCACTACGTCCTTTCGTCTTTCTAGTTCATTTTCTATAAGTACACATATTCTTTTTTTATCATCACATATGTACCTGTACAGATACCTATTTCAATATCTACATACGTTGTATGTCTATATACATGAATTGATGTTTCACTATAGTCCTCTATATACCATTTTAGTACTCTAACTATTGTATTTAAACATCTCTAGGGTTTCTATTCCTATATATATATATATATATATATATATATATATATATATATATATATATATATATATATATATATATATATATATATATATATATATATATATATATATATATATATATATATATATATATATATATATATATATATATATATATATATATATATATATTGATGTTTCACTATAGTCCTCTATATACCATTTTAGTACTCTAACTATTGTATTTAAACATCTCTAAACATATATATATATATATATATATATATATATATATATATATATATATATATATATATATATATATATATATATATATATATATATATATATATATATATATATATAGGAACCCCCAATCGCCTTACCGCTTCTTATCATCCTCCATAGCCACACGAACTTTTTCAAAATCCCCCCCCCCCCCTCAACCCCCCCCCCCCCCCCCCGACCTCCTTGTTACTCCGACCCCCTATCATCCTCCGTAGCCAAAAGCAGTAATAAAAAAAAATCCCCCCCCCCCCCCTCCTCGTCCCTCGTTACTCCGTTCCTATCATCCTCCAAAGTCACCCCCATTTTTTTTTTATCCCCCCCCCCCCCCCCCCCCGCCCCGCCCCCTTTTCTATATATATATATATATATATATATATATATATATATATATATATATATACGTATACATATATAATAATAATAATAATAATAAAAACCATACGAACTTTTTTCCGAAATTATTTCAATCACCTGGACGGTTGGACAGAATTTTTAAACTTTTTCCGCTGCGTGCCAAGCCTCGCCGACTGTGTCCGCGGCAGTCGCTCTCCCGACTGATCGTCGTCGCCGCGTGCTAATTCATATATGTGAGCGAGGCGGTCAATGCATTGACGGCCCGCGACCGAACGTATAGCACGTCGCCCGGCGCTGACTCGTCGGGGCCGTCGTTGAAATAGCTATAGCGCGCACGGTGTACGTAAACTGGGGGTGTAT
>OX155974.1:12957822-12967822 GCA_944548615.1 Micropterix aruncella | reverse complement strand
TGGCTTTCGGGCGATGTCCGGGCTTGCGTCGCGGCACCCCCGTGGAGCTTCTTAGCCGCAAGATCGCGCCCCACCCGGCGACGGGAGGCGCGGCTCTTTACGGCCGCCGCTCAACGGTCAGCTCAGAACTGGCACGGACAAGGGGAATCCGACTGTCTAATTAAAACAAAGCATTGTGATGGCCCTCGCGGGTGTTGACGCAATGTGATTTCTGCCCAGTGCTCTGAATGTCAACGTGAAGAAATTCAAGCAAGCGCGGGTAAACGGCGGGAGTAACTATGACTCTCTTTTGGTCTCGAAAGGATTACGTTGGCGAGCCATTCCGGAGTTGTGCCCGGTGTCATTGTGGAGATGGTCTGTAGTGACGGCAGCACATAATTCCAAGGGGCGGCCACGACCGCATCCCCAGAGCATGAGAGGCGCGGCTACAGAGCCAAAGCGAATTGTCTTTTATGCTTCCAGAGCCGTCTGACAAACGACCCTGGAACGAAGCTCTAAGCCCGGCAAGCGGAGCAGTATCAATCATCCCGCATTTTGCGAGCCGGGCGGTCTCGCTGCCGCGTCTCCTCGCTCTTCGTCGTGACATCATAAGGCGCCGCACTACATTGACGCTCTCACCAATGCCCCTGGTCGCAGCGTCGGAGCGTTTCGCCAGCGGGCCAGCACCTAGCCACGACCTCCACGAAGGGTGAACACGGCACCCGGGTCGAGACTGGAAACTAGGGGTTCATTCCCTAGGCCAATGTGGCGGGCGTATGGGGGGCGCCCCCCTACCATGGCGGTCGGAAGGTGAAGGCATGCTGCCGAAGGTCCTCGCGACGCTCCTCCCGTCAGCCTCAGGCATAGAAAACTTTTTTATTTTTTTATAATCTCGGAGCGTCGCGAAAGACTTGTGCAAGTAAGCGACTTAGCGTCTTTCGTTTCGTTTTTTTTTTTTTTTTTATGTCTCTAGCGTCGCGAAAGACCAGAGAATTGTATAACATCATAGGACTCGTGGCGCCACGAGTCTAGCGCACTCGCCTTCCGCCGCCAAACAAATGTCATCTGAGGGGCGGGCCGGTAACATTAAGTCCTCCTACCCGGCCGGCCCGCCCGTCAGCGTTCAAATACTCAGGACGCGTTCGCAAGCGGGAGGCGGCACCCAAACAAGCAATATGGATAGTCGAACAAGAAGTGAAAGCAGCACTCGGCGTCCACGCGGCAGGCCCCTGCCCGCCGTGAATGTTGCGATAAACCAGGAGGTTGCGGCACCGTCCGCCCCTCCGGAGACGGACACGGAAGGAGGAACGATAGGAGAAGTGTATTCCTGCGGAGTCTGCGCCCGGCCCTTTCTCACAAAGATAGGGCTTGGCGTGCACATGAGCAGGGCGCACAAGGTGGAGCACCATCGTGGTATAGACACCACTCGGACGAAGAAGCGCTGGTCCGAGGAAGAGTCTCGGCTACTGGCGAGACTGGAGGCGGAGTTCATAGTGAACTACCGCGGACCCCTCCTAGTCAACCAGTACCTAATCGAGCGGACCGAGGCACGCACCCTGGAGAGCCTGAAAGGGCACCGGAAGGGGGCTAAGTACAGGGAGAAGGTGGAAGCCATGGTTGCCGAACGCCGTGCTTGCATGGCGGCACCTGGCCCCTCCGGAACCCTGAGCCCCCGACCGGCCTCCGAGTGCGCGGTCCGCATCAGTCAGGAGGAGCGGCGGCGAGTAGACGATCGCCTGACCGCTCCGGCCGAGGCCACCCCCAGTCCGCCGAGCGCTGCGACGCCAGCCCCAGACCCGTTTTGCAATGCGATTCGATGTCTCGGGGAACTGGCGGAGCGGCTTGAATCGCACAACTCTGCCACTCTTGTTAGAGCGGCCGGGGCGGTACAAGTCGGAGAGGACCCCTCTCAGTTAATTCTGGAGTGGGTCCGGCATCTCCAGCGCTCCATTTTACCGGCGGGCGAAACGGGGTCGGTGATCGACACCGAAGAGGGCGTTGTTGGTGCTCTACCCGCTGAGCAGGTGAGCAGTCGGCAGGGAGGCCGCGGGCGGTTTACCCCGAAGAGGAGGGGGCGTAAATCCCGCCGCGGTCAGAAAAGCAGGCAGAGGCGGAGAGAGTACAAGCGGGTGCAGGAGGTCTGGAGGAAAGACCGGACTCGAGCTGCACATGAAGTACTCGAGGGCGGGCCCAGTGTGACGAAGCATACGCTCGACGAGTTGTTCGACTACTGGGCTCCCGTCCTCGAGACGGGGTCGAAAGCTGAGGCGCTGCCTCAGCCTCTTCCAATACCCAACCCCGAGCTCGGGTCCGTGTGGAGCCCCATCTCCGCCGAAGACGTCAAGGCGGAGGAACTAGAGGCCGGCTCGGCCCCTGGCCCCGACAAGATCTCGCCTAAGCAGTGGCGGGCGATCCCGCTCGTCCTGCGTGCTCTGTTTTTCAATGTCGTTATGCGGAACGGCGGATTCCCGGCGGCTCTCAACGAGAGCCGCACTGTCTTCATTCCGAAGACCAAGAGCCCAGCTGGCCCCGCTGATTACCGACCGATCTCGGTCGCGTCGGTGGCGGTACGCCAGCTAAACAAGATTCTGGTGGCCAGAATACGCGATGCGCAGCTGACCGATGTACGGCAGCGCGCCTTTATTAGAGCCGATGGCACCGCGGAGAACACGTCGATCCTCGACGGCATTCTTCAGCTGGCGAGGACGAGGTGTGAAGAGTTGCACTTAGCGGTGTTAGACGTCGCTAAGGCGTTTGACACCCTAAGTCACGACTCGATCGCGGTGACTATCTGCAAGGCCGGCCTGCCGGCGCCCTTCCGATTCTACATGGAAGAGGCGTATCGGTCAGCGACAACCAGGCTTTCGCTTGGACGCCAGAATTCCAACGAAGTACATGCGGCTCGAGGAGTGAGACAGGGGGACCCGCTGTCGCCAGTCCTGTTCAATCTGGCCATGGATCGGGTGCTGAAGGCGGTGCCGGGGGAGGTTGGCTTCCGCGTGGGGACCACCAGGGTTAACGCCCTGGCCTTCGCGGATGACCTCATCCTCGTGGCGAGCACCCGACAAGGCCTGCAACTCTCGCTAGAGCGAGTACAGGACGAGGCAAACCGCATGGGTTTGGAACTGAGCGCGAAGAAGTGCTGCGCTCTGTCCCTGGTACCAGACGGGAAGCACCGGCGCGTTAAGATCGCGGAGGAGCCCACCTTCAAACTGAAGGGGGGCCATTTCCTGCGGCAAGTCCGGTGCATCGATACGTGGAAGTACCTGGGAATAGATTTCAAACCCCAGGGAAGAGCAATGGTCGAACG
This sequence comes from Micropterix aruncella, assembly GCA_944548615.1. NCBI lineage: Eukaryota > Metazoa > Arthropoda > Insecta > Lepidoptera > Micropterigidae > Micropterix > Micropterix aruncella. The sequence continues at coordinate 12,964,533 of OX155974.1, read as the reverse complement.
CGATCTCGGGTTGTTTGTGGAGAGGGTGTCGAAAGCACCCTTGAAACCGCAACAACGCCTAGAGATATTGCGGACCTACTTGTTGCCGCAAGTCTACCACCAGCTGGTGCTTGGGCGAGTGACGATGGGTAGGTTGCGCAAGCTCGACCGCCAAGTCCGAAGAGTGATCAGGACCTGGCTGCGCTTACCTGGCGACGTTCCCTTAGGATATTTCTATGCAGACTGCAAAGAGGGGGGCCTGGGGCTCCCCTCCATGGCCATCCGCATCCCGGCGCTGATGATAGAGCGTCTCGGGAGGCTCGAGGGCAGCTCATGTCCGGCAGTCGCCGAATTGGCGACTCTTGAAGTCGTAAGAAAACGGCTGGACTGGGCTGCGCAGGCGCTGAGACGCGCAGGCATTACCGAGCCGACGCCCGGGACGACCTCGATGAAAATCCGCGCGTATTGGCGTGAAAAACTGCACAAGTCCGTGGACGGGGCAGAGCTAAGGGAATCCGGAAAATCCGGGCTCTCCTCGTCGTGGGTCTATCGCCGGGCCCACGGCATCCCCGCCCGCGACTATGTGCGATATCACCACGTCCGCATAAATGCGATCCCGACTCGCATGCGCCTCTCAAGAGGGCGACGCGAGGGCGCGAACGTCATGTGTCGCGCTGGGTGCGCTAGCACGGAGACCGCGGCGCATGCGGTCCAGCAGTGCTGGCGCTCCCACGGGGGCGTCATTTTGCGGCACGACGCCATATGCGCGGCAGTCGCCGGGGCTATGCATGAAAAAGGATGGACCTGCCAGCGAGAAGTGCTCTTGCCCACAATGCCTGTGCGGCGAAAGCCGGACATAATCGCGCGACAGGGTCGGCGCGGCGTTATTGTCGACGCCCAGGTGATAGGAGGAAGTAGAGACCTTGGCGAAGCACACAAGGCCAAGGTCTCTAAGTACTCTACCCCAGATGTCATAAAAGCCGTCAGCGAGACTCTGGGGCTATCAACTGCGGAGGTCGAAGTCACTAGCGTCACGCTGACCTGGCGTGGAGTCTGGTGCCGCCAGTCCGCCGAAGATATGCGCGGGCTGGGGCTAACCGCCGACTTCCTCGGGAGTGTTACAACCCGAGCTCTGTTGGGCACTTGGCTCAACTGGCACCGGTTCGCCAATCAAACCGGTGTCGGGCGCGATCCCTCGCGCCAGGGTTCGGGTCTCGGTTCGGAGAATCGTTAAGTACGGGTCCGTCTCGGGCGGGGCTGGTGTGGCCGTGGCCTCTAGGCAGGGGTACACCGGCTCCCTGGTGTCCGGGCACGGCCGCCCTGATCCCCTTCTATGTGTAATTGTTTTGCTTTTAGTTTGCAGATCGACCTCCACCCGGATCTCCGTCGCCGCTTCGGCTGGAAGGCTAGAAGAATGCAGCGGGGCCGGCGTCACCAACGAGGGAAGCGCTCGGTGCGGACGACGGCCGTCTTTGGCGACTCCGAACAACGCGCCCTCGACACGCTGTCCGGAGGGTGCGGGAGTCGCCTCCACATACGACGGCCGGCCGAGCGCGACACGGCCCCTGACTTCAAGACGACGGCCAACCAGCCGCAGCGGCGACGACGTTGAATTATATAGAATCACTTTATTTATGTATGGAATAAAGTTAGAGCTGGGGTAGGGAGCCGATCTGCGGATCGGGGCGGCCGTGTCCGGTGAAGTGGGAAAATAGGGCGCCTCTGGCGTGAGACGGAGGCGCTGAAAAGGGCCCGTATGCTTTAGACTGTTGACGGTCTATCGCATACAGGGCCCTTTTCACTTAAAAAAAAAAAAAAAAAAAAAAAAAAAAAAAATAGCCAAATGCCTCGTCATCTAATTAGTGACGCGCATGAATGGATTAACGAGATTCCCATCTGTCCCTATCTATCCGTTTCTATTTTCGCTTCGGATTTTTGTGGGTAGTGTGCACTTTCTGCACCTACCTGTGAGGACGTGAGTAGCTCTTTTGTTTACACTACGTCACGCGTCCTCAGATCTGGTCTTCCTTAGCTCCGGGTGTGACGTCACATTCTATGTGTGACGTCACAGCTTAGACTTATCCTTATCTTATCTTCCTCTTCTCTCTCACCTGTTTCCATATCTCCCGAAAATTGGGAAATTTCTCAAATTTCCCAATTTCCCTTTCTGTCCGGACTTCCCCTACACTCCAGTTTATCTTCCTCTTCCTTCTGACCCGTCTCTTATTCATTTCTCCGTAAAATTGGGAAATCTCAAATTTCCCAATTTCCCATCTTGTCCGCACTTCCCCTATACTTCCCACATCATCATCACCTTTCTCTCCATCCATCCAATCCATCTTTATAAAAAACCCACTTTCCTCTTTTGTCCCGACTTCCCCTACACATAGTCCTCATCATCATCACCTTTCTCTCCTCCTTCCAACCATCTTTGAAAAAACCCGCCTTCCTTTGTTGATCCGACTTCCCCTACACAGTGTCCATCTTTCGAGTGTCTGCCTCCTCTATTGGCATCCGCGCGCAGCGACGAAGCTCCCGTCAGAGGTGGCCCGCGGAGACCGTCTCGCGCGGTCGCTCCGCAGTGCCACTGCTTGATTCTGCGGCGGAAAAAGTTTTAAATCCGCGTCGAGGACTTCTTCGCTCTGCGTCGCGAAAGACTTGTATAGCGTCGCGAAAGACTTGTATAGCGTCGCGAAAGACCAACACTCGTCGCGAAAGACCAACTTCGGATATCTGAAAAACGAATGGCGAGCAGTGACCCGGGGGGGGGGGGCGATCCCTTCGGGAGGTCGCCACGCATCCCTCGGTCCCCCCCGCCGGCCCCCCGCCCCCCGCCCCCCGGCCCGACGCGGCCCGGAGTGGTTCAGGCGGGGCCGAGCGAGACGTCACCCGGGCGGAGCGCGGGGGCGTTCCCGCCCCTCCCGGTGCCCCCATGGGCAAGGGGGAAGGCCGGGGGAGGCGGCGAGAGCTCGCCCCCCCCAGCCCCCCTAGCAGTGTCGTCGTCGTCGTTGATGATGTTCGTGCGGCCGTGATTTCGCCGTCGCTGCCTCTGGCGTCCGCCGCCCCGGCGGCCCCTGCGGCTCCCGCTTCCGCCCGCGCCCCAGCCGGGGCCGCGGTTAAGCGGAAGCCTAAGAGAAAGTCGCCGCCGAAGTCGAAGCGGCGAAACGAGAACTCGACTGACGACGAGACCGACACGGGTACGGACTCCGCCGCGACTCCCGCCATGACTGTGCCCGCCGCCACGCCTGCTGTCTCCGCTGCCGATGTGTCCGGGGCCTCTGCGCCCGCGCCCGTCGCCGCCTCTGGATCGCCTCCCGGTGCAGTCGCCAAGGCCTGTGGACCTGCGTTCGCCTTCTTGTCCGATGTGGAGGAGGCCTTGGCCCGGATTCGGGCGGTCACGGTCGAGGAGACCAGCCGCCTGAATATGGATCAAAAGCAGCGGATAACCAGGGAGTCGACGGCCATCCTCGGCCTCGTCGCCAGGATGGCGACGGAGTTGGCGGCGGCCCACGGCCGACTTGGGCTCGCCGAGGAGGTGTTGGGCGGTGTGAGGTCGGTGGAGGCCTCGGTTCGGGAACTGTCCGCCAGGCCGGCCCCTGATGTTCCAGCGAGGGCCACTCCCTCCTATGGGGAGGTCGCAAGTCGGGGTGTCCCGATCACCGTCTTGGGGAAGCAGCGGGAGGTACGTCCGCAGCGCCCCACGGTGGTCATCTACCCGGCGAAGGAGGATGCTTCGGCCACCTCCGAGAAAACTAAGGAGGCGTTAATCAAGACACTCAACCCCACGGACGATGGTTTCCGCCCCGTGATGGTGCGTAAGGTTGCACGCGCTGGGGTCCTGGTGCAGACCTCGACCCCGGGCGGCCTTGAGAGGGTCAAGGCAGCGGCCGATCGCCTTCTCGGGGCGGGTCTCCGTGCCGTGGAGCCTCAGGGTCGGCTCCCCAGGGTCGTCATTCATGACGTCCCTCGGGAGCTGAAGGACGCGGAGGTTGTCGAGCTCCTCTGGAGCCAAAACCTCAGCGGTAAGTGCGCGGTGGACAGGGCCACGGTCCAGAGGACCACCCGGAGGTTATTTACCTTCGGCCGACGGGATGGCCCTGTTGCGCAAACCGTTTGGATGGTGGACCCCGCCGTGAGGGCGGTGCTGGTTTCGGAGGGTCGAGCGTATCTCGATTGGGACTCGTGCAGGGTGCGCGACTATACGGGGGCGGTTCGTTGCTTCAGGTGCCACGGCTTCGGGCACACCCAGAAGAGGTGTGAAGATGAAGAGGTCTGCGGCCACTGTGCGGCTAAGGGGCATGGTGTCGCCACTTGTCCCTCCAAGGGGGCACCTCCCGTGTGTGTGTCGTGCTCGCGGCTGCGTAGGGATGCAAACCATCCCACGTCTTCCCAGGAGTGCCCGGTTTACCAGCGAGCTGTCGAGCGGTTAATCTCTGCCACTAACTATGGCGGGACATAATCCCCAACCCATGATTGGCTGTGCGCAGCTCAACCTGCAGAGAAGTCGGGCAGTCACCGCCGAATTCGGTCGGACCCTCGAGACGTTGGGGACTGGCATAGCATTCATCCAGGAGCAATACACGTTCCTGGGCAAGACCAGGGGTCTAGACGGCAGGTGCGTTGTGCTCGAGAAGGGTGCCCGTCCGATGGCAGGGATTGCGGTGAGTTCAGAGCTCCCGCCCCCCCTGCTGTTGGACCACCTTTCGAACGAGCATCTCATCTGTGCGTCGATCGTCCTCGACGGCGTGGATTGCTACCTGATCTCCTGCTACTTCCAGTTCGGCGAGGAGGTAGGGACCCACATTGCGGGCCTCGCCGGGGCCCTGCGCGTCCTCCGCGGTCGTCCGGTGCTGGTTGCGGGCGATTTTAATGCCCGCTCCCCGGCATGGCACGACGACGGAGACCTTAGCAGTCTCGGACGGATTGCGCAAGACAGGGCCGAGGCTGTCGAGGAGCTGATTGCGACCTTCGGGCTGCACATCATTAACGCTCCTGGTCAGCCCCGTACTTTCTGTGGCCCGGGCGGGTCCAGCAATGTTGATCTCACTCTGTGCTCCCCGGGATTCGCCCGTTGGATGAACGATTGGACCGTTCACGAGCTCCTCTCTTCTTCGGACCACAGACTCGTGACTTTTGGCATCGGCCGACGCGTTCCTCCTACGCCACACTCGGAATGGCGATACCGAACCGGCGACACAAATTGGGACCGGTTCGGTGAAGTCCTCCGCGAGAAACTTGAGGGCTTTCCATCGCCCCCAATCAGTACCGCAGAGGCCCTGTGTGCCGCACTTAATGCGGCCATAGTTTCTTCCAGTGATGCCGTTGTAGGACGGAAGAAACCGCGAGGTGGCTTTGCGGCCCCGTGGTGGTCTTCCGAACTCTCCGAGCTGAGGAAATGTTACAAACGTGCTTATGAGAACATGGGGGTGGCCCGCAGGGGTTTGGCCCCCCCGGAGCGCGTTGTGGCTCTCAAAGCTAACCTTGCTTCGGCTCGTCGGGTCTACCACGCCGCTATCAGGCGCGCTAAGACGGAGTCTTGGAGGCTCTGGGTTACCGACGTCGGTAACGCAAATCCTTGGGATATGAAAAAAGTACTTTTTAAAAACGCCAAAAGCGCCGATGACTTCCTCTCCAGCATCGTGGCCGGCGACTCTGCCGCCCCCACCCTGGACGCTAAAGGGACGCTCACGGCGCTCCTGCATTCGCTCTGTCCCTCGGATCAGCCCTCCCGGGATGATTTACATCATAAACAGATTCGGCGGCTCACAGCCGTCGACTCTCGCGTACCCGACGTTTCGGATGTCACTGCGGCGGAACTCGACAGGGTCATCGGTTCCCTGTCGAACCGTAAGGCGCCGGGGATCGACCTCATCACGGCGGGCATCGTGAAGCGCGTCTGGGGGTTCGCCAGATGGGAGGTGACTGTGCTTATGCAGAAATGCATAAGCGACGGTCACTTTCCTTCAAGTTGGAAGGCGGGCCTCCTCCGTGTCATTCCCAAGGGTACGGACAAACCACGATCGGACGCGAAATCGTACAGGCCCATCACACTCCTGCCCATACTGGGCAAAGTGTTGGAGGTGCTTGTGCGTGATCGCCTCGAGTCGTCACTCACCCCCCAGAGCGATCGACAGTTTGGTTTTACCCGAGGGAAGTCCACGGAGGATGCCATCCTCTTTGCGAAGTCCTGGACCCGCGATTTCGACGGCCGGTACGTCGTCGGTGTCTTTCTCGATATCTCCGGTGCCTTCGACAACGCCTGGTGGCCGATGATTCTTGCCAAGCTTCGCCTTCGACAGTGCCCGAACAATCTCCTCAAGATTATCCGAAGTTATTTCTCGGACAGGTCCGTTACCATTAGGTACGGACCCACCTCGGTCAGTATGGCTCCATCCATGGGATGCCCGCAGGGGTCGGTGCTTGGTCCCAGTCTGTGGAATATTCTCTTTGACGACTTGCTCGGGCTGCCCTTACCGGTGGGGTGCACCGTGAGCGCGTACGCTGACGATGCCCCCCTCCTGGTGGGTGGCAAGAGCCGTGCGGAGGTCGAGAGAAGGGCTGCCTGTTCGTTGGACCTTATCCTCGGATGGGGAAAACGTAACAGGCTGTCCTTCTCTCCGGCCAAAACTCAAGCCCTGTTGTTGAAGGGACGTCTGCAGCGGAATCCTCTGATCCAGGTTGGAGGGCGGCCTGTGGCTTTTCCGCAGTCCGTCCGCTACCTGGGGGTCTCGC
>OX155974.1:12945322-12952822 GCA_944548615.1 Micropterix aruncella | reverse complement strand
TATATATATATATATATATATATATATATATATATATATATATATATATATATATATATATATATATATATATATATATATATATATATATATATATATATATATATATATATATATATATATATATATATATATATATATATATATTGATGTTTCACTATAGTCCTCTATATACCATTTTAGTACTCTAACTATTGTATTTAAACATCTCTAAACATATATATATATATATATATATATATATATATATATATATATATATATATATATATATATATATATATATATATATATATATATATATATATATATAGGAACCCCCAATCGCCTTACCGCTTCTTATCATCCTCCATAGCCACACGAACTTTTTCAAAATCCCCCCCCCCCCTCAACCCCCCCCCCCCCCCCCCCCCGACCTCCTTGTTACTCCGACCCCCTATCATCCTCCGTAGCCAAAAGCAGTAATAAAAAAAAATCCCCCCCCCCCCCTCCTCGTCCCTCGTTACTCCGTTCCTATCATCCTCCAAAGTCACCCCCATTTTTTTTTTATCCCCCCCCCCCCCCCGCCCCGCCCCCTTTTCGCAGTTGCTCGCGAGTCAGTCGATCCTAAGCTCTAGGAGAAATCTGATGTCGATGTTGCGTGTTTGCTTGATATGTACATGTATATTATTTACGAATAACGCACGTCGAGCGAAAGGGAATCCGGTCAATATTCCGGAACCCGGCACGCGGTACCGATTCAATATTCGTTCTCTCTTCCGAGCGTTCGTCGGGGCAACCCAAAATGGCCTGAAGACGCCGTCGGGGGGTCCGGGAAGAGTTGTCTTTTCTGCATGAGCGTTCGAGTTCCATGGAATCCTATAGAAGGGAGATATGGTTCGGAGCGCGAAGAGCACCGCAGTTGCAGCGGTGTCCGGATACTCTCTGCGGACCTTGAAAATTCAGGTGAGGGACACGTGGACAAATCGCGTCGGTTCGTACCCATATCCGCAGCAGGTCTCCAAGGTGAAGAGCCTCTAGTCGATAGAATAATGTAGGTAAGGGAAGTCGGCAAGTTGGATCCGTAACTTCGGGACAAGGATTGGCTCTGAGGGCCGGGGCGTGCCGGGCTAAGTTGGGAAACGGACACTGTCGCGGCGCGGCCTGGACGATGGCTTTCGGGCGATGTCCGGGCTTGCGTCGCGGCACCCCCGTGGAGCTTCTTAGCCGCAAGATCGCGCCCCACCCGGCGACGGGAGGCGCGGCTCTTTACGGCCGCCGCTCAACGGTCAGCTCAGAACTGGCACGGACAAGGGGAATCCGACTGTCTAATTAAAACAAAGCATTGTGATGGCCCTCGCGGGTGTTGACGCAATGTGATTTCTGCCCAGTGCTCTGAATGTCAACGTGAAGAAATTCAAGCAAGCGCGGGTAAACAAGGCTTTTGGGATCTGAAGTTGCCGGGGACCTGGAGACGCTGAGGAAGTCACCGGTCTTGCGGGAACAACTCCGAGCTGAAGCCTCCACGAAGGGTGGATTCCTATCTGCACCCGGGCGATCCTGGAAACTGGGGCGTAATACGTGGTTAGACGCGACGCACCAGGCCAATCTCAGCAGGGGTCGGGGTCGGGACTTCTGGTTACTAGCATGGCCAGAGTCTCGTCCCTCAGAAAGCGGGTCGGCGTGTACCTCATAGCGCCGACCTTAAAAGCAGGCCATCGGCCACCCTATCCTAGCAAAATACTCTAGGCAACGGGCGTCGCAACTTGCAGTTGCTCTATGAGGTAGGAGATTGCGAGAGCAACTCCGAGCTGCGACCATTCTGGCGACGGGAGGAGTCCTGTCATAAATGGTAAGCAGGGGGTGAGGGGCCCCGCCGGTGACTGGCTACCGACGCCTCGCCGATTGGTGTTGGACTCTGCTGGGTTGAGGGTTCGCAAGTTAACAGAGTTCAAGGGAAGGAGTCGGGCGCTCGTGAATTCGTTCATGCGCGCATGTCATCTTAACGTGGGGGGGGGGGTATGCCATCTAAACTCCCTCCATCCACACCCGGGAGCCACCAATGTGCGTCCAGGGACGCGCGGTTCTCGGGGCCGGGTCTCCCAGCCGGTTATCTGGGAAAATTGAGGAGTAGTGAAATTGGTTTCATAGCCTGCACGTACGACGTGTTTCATATCCCGGGTGTGTGAACGATCCGGCCGCTGCGCGAGATACGCACGTGCCGCTATACGGTACACGCTGTAAGAGGGAATCCCTCCGGTTGGAGCTCGGAGTCTGGCGCAGTACCGTTACCATAGCCGCCCTACTGACATTGGGTTAGGCGGGTAAGATGGAAACTTTAAAAACAAACTCTTATCTAACCTGCCGCGGGGGGGGTCGTGTTTTGGGGGGGCTAGGCGCCCCCCCAAACCCCCCGCCCAGCGGAAGTAACTATGACTCTCTTTAAGATAGCCAAATGCCTCGTCATCTAATTAGTGACGCGCATGAATGGATTAACGAGATTCCCATCTGTCCCTATCTACTATCTAGCGAAACCACAGCCAAGGGAACGGGCTTGGGAGAATCAGCGGGGAAAGAAGACCCTGTTGAACTTGACTCTAGTCTGGTATTGTAAGGAGGCATGAGAGGTGTAGCCTAAGTGGGAGACGGTCTCCGTCGACGCTGAAAAACCACTACTTTCATTGTTTCATTACTTACTCGGTTGGGCGGAATCGGTGCGCGGCCGCTAGTCGGACGTCGCACGGAGTTTAGATCCAAGCGCGTAAGGGTGGCGTGTCGGCCTTCGGCCGCGCGCCGCTAAGCCCTCGCGTGATCCGGTTCGAGGACAAGGCCAGGCGGGGAGTTTGACTGGAGCGGTACATCTGTCAAAGAATAACGCAGGTGTCCTAAGGCCAGCTCAGCGAGGACGGAAACCTCACGTAGAGCATAAGGGCAAAAGCTGGCTTGATCCAGATGTTCAGTACGCATAGGGACTGCGAAAGCACGGCCTATCGATCCTTTAGTTTAAAGAGTTTTTAGCAAGAGGTGCCAGAAAAGTTACTACAGGGATAACTGGCTTGTGGCGGCCAAGCGTTCATAGCGACGTCGCTTTTTGATCCTTCGATATCGGCTCTTCCTATCATTGCGAAGCAGAATTCGCCAAGCGTTGGATTGTTCACCCATCAAAAGGGAATGTGAGCTGGGTTTAGACCGTCGTGAGACAGGTTAGTTTTACCCTACTGATGGCTCGTCGTTGCGATAGTAATACTGTTCAGTACGAGAGGAACTGCAGTTTCGGACATTTGGTTCACGCACTCGGTCGACCGGCCGGTGGTGCGAAGCTACCATCCGCTGGATTATGCCTGAACGCCTCTAAGGCCGTAGCCGGCCTAGTCAAATTCGGCAAGGATATGCTCGCTATGGAGCCCCGAGAGTCGGGAGGCTCTAAACCAATGTGACTTCTGTATTAGCAGTTCCGCGGCACGCGGTTCTGCGTCGAAGCCCGCTGAGATCGCAGTGATCGGTGCGGTTAAGCATCATGGCTCTGCAAATCTAAACAAACGTCAGTTCGATGTCGGGGCTCGGAATCGTCTGCAGACGACTTCCGTTCCTGGCGGGGTGTTGTGCTCGGTAGAGCAGCGACGAGCTGCGATCTGTTGAGACTCAGCCCTTCGCCAGGCGATTCGTCCTTAGAGAGGACGGCCAAAACTATTATTATTATCATTATCATAATAATAATAATAATAATAATAATAATAATAATAAGACGACGGATCATACGAGACGAGAACAAACGTCAAGTCGCGTATACACAAGTATACTGTGTTGTCATATTGAATGAGAGAAATGATCGCTTTCGAATCGAGCGAGATTCGACGGTGGATTTTTCTGTCGACATTTTAATATGCTTCGTATGTTTCGTTAGTATTATTATTTTTTTTTTTTTTTTTACAATTTCGGAGCGTCGCGAAAGACCAAAGAGGCTAGTAGGCGACTTTGATTTTTTTTTTATAATTTCGTAGCGTCGCGAAAGACCAAAGAGTAGCCTCTAGTAGGCGACTTTGTATTTTTTTACAATTTCGGAGCGTCGCGAAAGACCAAAGACCCGAGCTGAGCGATTTTCGCGCTTTTTCGCTCATATCTCCGCGACGATGCGTCGTACGGCAAAAGCTCATCTGATCGAAATTATGCGCCCCGCGAATATCTATCCGAAACGTCGTACTTCCCCCGGATTAGCTCGCGCGAAACTCCTCTAAACGTTCGTTTCGAGCATTTTGCGCTTTATCGCCGATATCTCCGCGACGATGCGACGTACGGCAAAAACGCACTCTAACGAAAAGATGCGCCTCGCGAATGTCTATCCGATACGCCGCCTTTCGCCCCGCATTCACTCGCGCGATACGCCGAAGAGAGCTTCGAAGGGAGAACACATTTTGCGCTTTTTCGCCGATATCTCCGAAACGGTGCGTCTCACCGCCGAAACTCCCCGATGCGAAAAGAACCGCCCTAAGACGGGGCGCACGGGGACGCCGAGCACGATAGCATTGGGTGGGGCGTATTGTGTTTTTTTTTTTTTTTTTTTTTTTTTATAAGTCCCTTTGGAGGTCATTCGTTCTAACCTAGCGCATCGCGTGCGCAATTTTCGGCGCGAGAAAGTAATTTCTTCAAAAAATCGAAAAAAATCGTGGAGCCGCTCCGGAGCCGGAAAACCGAACTTTTGAATTTCGCTTTTTTGCAAATATCTCGAAAACGATAAGAGATATCGGAAATTTCCGACCGCCAAAAATACGAACTTTTCTACGGCATCCGAATGATGCGACGACCGAAGTGTTTCATCGGTAAACAAAACTGTCAAATGCAAAAGAAGCATATTTTTCCAATTTGTTTTTTATCTCCTTGACTGTGTGAAATACAGAAAAAAACATACGAGTAGAAAGATTGTCCTTGCAATGGCGTACCCATAGCCGCGAACCTATATATGTATCTTTCATATAATTTCGTATAATTTCATATATTTGCTTTTGAGCAAATATCTCGAAAACGATAAGAGATATCTGAAATTTCCGACCGCCAAAATTACGAACTCTTCTATGGCATCCGAATAATGCGACGACCGAAGTATTTCATCGCTTAACAAAACTGTCAAATGCAAAAGAAGCAAAAGAAGCACGGACGATCTGCTTCAATATCAAATTCACAAAAAGCCCATCAATGTGAATGTAAGCAGAGAGAATCCATATCGACGACCATTTACATAGCGCGGATAAAGGGCGGTAGTAACTATCACTCTTCTAATTGAGGTCACCAGAGCCAGAGTGGCACGAGTGAAACAATTCCACATCGGGTTCTAGGCACTCACGTACTCCAAACCATCAAATACCTAGTTTATATAGTTTTAAACTTCTTTGTAACAGATCTATATATGTAAACATACCTCTGAAGGACTACATACATCCTCTCACACATCCCTACATTAGTATAAAATGGTATCTCTCAAGTATGACCTATCCACATATAGTTTAGTGTCTATATCATGTTTGTATCATTTAAGCTATTTCTATACCTGTACATTACTATCTTTTATTCTCATTACGTCCTTTCGTCTTTCTAGTTCATTTTCTATAAGTACACATATTCTTTTTTTATCATCACATATGTACCTGTACAGATACCTATTTCAATATCTACATACGTTGTATGTCTATATACTATATACTATATGTAATATGTAAACATACCTCTGAAGGACTACATACATCCTCTCACACATCCCTACATTAGTATAAAATGGTATCTCTCAAGTATGACCTATCCACATATTATAGATTAGTGTTTATATCATGTTTGTATCATTTAAGCTATTTCTATACCTGTACATTACTATCTTTTATTCTCACTACGTCCTTTCGTCTTTCTAGTTCATTTTCTATAAGTACACATATTCTTTTTTTATCATCACATATGTACCTGTACAGATACCTATTTCAATATCTACATACGTTGTATGTCTATATACATGAATTGATGTTTCACTATAGTCCTCTATATACCATTTTAGTACTCTAACTATTGTATTTAAACATCTCTAGGGTTTCTATTCCTATATATATATATATATATATATATATATATATATATATATATATATATATATATATATATATATATATATATATATATATATATATATATATATATATATATATATATATATATATATATATATATATATATATATATATATATATATATATATATATATTGATGTTTCACTATAGTCCTCTATATACCATTTTAGTACTCTAACTATTGTATTTAAACATCTCTAAACATATATATATATATATATATATATATATATATCTTAATATATATAAATTACGTGTCACGTTGTTTGTCCGCGATGGACTCCTAAACTACTTAACCGATTTGAATCAAATTTGCACACAATGTGCAGTTTGATCCAACTTGAAAGATAGGATAGATTACGTCTTAATTTATAGTCGCGATATTATTTTATTGCAATGTCTATTATTTGACATTCGCAATTATATGTTAGTTCCAAACGATTTTAACAGATGGCGTTATCTATTGAGTAATCCGTAGATGGCGCTGCTATGTTAAACCTACAAACGTCATAGTCGGCCAAGCGTTATTCTAAATTCAAAATATTGTGAAGGTAATACAGTGAAATTATTCCTGCTTTTTAATTATTTGTGCTTCATTGTTCAAAACTCTTTAATTAAAATATATACATGTAAGTATTATCACATAGTTATAAAAGTGGAATAACTGCAGTATAGGAACCTCTCTCCAATTTTTTCCATTTTATTGCTAAATCTGGAAGAAAATTGTGTCGGTCGCTACAAATAAGCGAGATATAGGCATTCAAAGTTTAAATTTTAAAAACAGGCCAAAATAATATAATATAAAAATGGATGTTGGTATATCTGTATGCCCGTCTGTCCGAGTTTAATAGACTCCGAAACCGTTTGACCGATCACCATGAAAGTTGGCATATATGTATGTTTTCATGGTTAAGGTTTTTATATATATCCGCTTTGTTGCGACTTTCAACTAGACGGCGCTGCAGCACACCAACTTCTATACTGCTCAACCGATCGCCAAGAAAATTGGTATACATTGGTATTTGAGAAAAGATATAACACGGGCAACGCCGGGTAATACCACTCGTATATATATATATATATATATATATATATATATATATATATATATATATATAGGAACCCCCAATCGCCTTACCGCTTCTTATCATCCTCCATAGCCACACGAACTTTTTCAAAATCCCCCCCCCCCCCCCTCAACCCCCCCCCCCCCCGACCTCCTTGTTACTCCGACCCCCTATCATCCTCCGTAGCCAAAAGCAGTAATAAAAAAAAATCCCCCCCCCCCCCCCCTCCTCGTCCCTCGTTACTCCGTTCCTATCATCCTCCAAAGTCACCCCCATTTTTTTTTTATCCCCCCCCCCCCCCCCCCCCCCGCCCCGCCCCCTTTTCTATATATATATATATATATATA
>OX155974.1:12932822-12935322 GCA_944548615.1 Micropterix aruncella | reverse complement strand
CTATATATATATATATATATATATATATATATATATATATATATATATATATATATATATATATATATATATACATATACGTATACATATATAATAATAATAATAATAATAAAAACCATACGAACTTTTTTCCGAAATTATTTCAATCACCTGGACGGTTGGACAGAATTTTTAAACTTTTTCCGCTGCGTGCCAAGCCTCGCCGACTGTGTCCGCGGCAGTCGCTCTCCCGACTGATCGTCGTCGCCGCGTGCTAATTCATATATGTGAGCGAGGCGGTCAATGCATTGACGGCCCGCGACCGAACGTATAGCACGTCGCCCGGCGCTGACTCGTCGGGGCCGTCGTTGAAATAGCTATAGCGCGCACGGTGTACGTAAACTGGGGGTGTATATCGCCGGTCAGTATATTTACGTAAACGATTCAATTGAACGTGTTTAATGCGTTGCATTTTCAAAATCCGCGCTAGTCGCAGACGAACGATTCGCGTTATGACTCTCGATATAATCGACGTTTCATCGCCGTACGGTGTGAGTTTCCTCCTCCTGTGAAAAATTGACGTTAGAAGGCGCGGTACGCCGGCCGCTGAGCCGCGCTAGCCGCAAGAAAGCCGAACGAGAATAAGAGTAGAAATGCGGGCGACGCGTTCGTTGAGCCGTCGCCCCGTCGAAAAGACGAATGAGAATGGAAGAAAAGTAATGAATATAGAATGAAGAAAAAAAATATTCACAAATGAGACTCCGTTCCGGGTGACGCCGGACGGAAAGAGCTCTCGCCGCGTCTGCGGACGCGTTCAGATAGCACTCTGGTTGATCCTGCCAGCAGTTATATGCTTGTCTCAAAGACTAAGCCATGCATGTCTCAGTGCAAGCCGTATTACGGCCAAACCGCGAATGGCTCAAAACACCAGACTTAGTTCCTTAGATCTTACACGGTTACTTGGATAACTGTGGTAATTCTAGAGCTAATACATGCAATCAGAGCTCTGACTTCGGAAAGAGTGCTTTTATTAGATCAAAACCAATCGGCCGCGGTTCGCCGCGCGCCGTTTCCACCGATGAATCTGAATAACTTTGCAGATCGCACGGTCTCGCACCGGCGACGTATCTTTCAAATGTCTGCCTTATCAACTTTCGATGGTAGTTTCTACGACTACCATGGTTGTCACGGGTAACGGGGGATTAGGGTTCGATTCCGGAGAGGGAGCCTGAGACACGGCTACCACATCCAAGGAAGGCAGCAGGCGCGCAAATTACCCACTCCCGGCACGGGGAGGTAGTGACGAAAAATAACGGTACGGGACTCTTATGAGGCCTCGTAATCGGAATGAGTACACTTTAAATATTTTAACGAGGAACAATTGGAGGGCAAGTCTGGTGCCAGCAGCCGCGGTAATTCCAGCTCCAATAGCATATTCTAGAATTGTTGCGGTTAAAAAGCTCGTAGTTGCATTTGTGTGCCGCACTGCCGGTCCATCGCTCACGCGGTGCGACTGGCAGGCTTGCGGGGCATATCGCCGGTGAGCGCGCCGGTAAAACGGCGTGCTCAACTGAAAATCCTGTCGCGGTGCTCTTCGCTGAGTGTCGAGATGGGCCGGCAATTTTACTTTGAACGAATTAGAGTGCTCAAAGCGGGCTATCGTTTGGATAAAGGTGCATGGAATAATGGAATATGATCATGGTTTTATTTTGTTGGTTTTAGAGACCAAGATAATGATTAATGGAAGCAACTGGGGGCATTCGTATTGCGACGTTAGAGGTGAAATTCTTGGATCGTCGCAAGACGGACCACTGCGAAAGCATTTGCCAAAGGTGTTTTCATCAATCAAGAACGAAAGTTAGAGGTTCGAAGGCGATTAGATACCGCCCTAGTTCTAACCATAAATGTTGCTGTCTAACGATCCGCCGACGTTAACTCTAATGGCTCGGCGGGCAGCTTACGGGAAACCAAAGATTTTGAGCTCCGGGGGGAGTATGGTTGCAAAACTGAAACTTAAAGGAATTGACGGAAGGGCACCACCAGGAGTGGAGCCTGCGGCTTAATTTGACTCAACACGGGAAAACTCACCAGGCCCGGACACCGGAAGGATTGACAGATTGATAGCTCTTTCATGATTCGGTGGGTGGTGGTGCATGGCCGTTCTTAGTTGGTGGAGTGATTTGTCAGGTTAATTCCGGTAACGAACGAGATTCTAGCCTGCTAAATAGGCGTTGCCATTTTGGAAGTCGGGATTTTTCCGACACTCACTGGCGGCGTATGGAAATTCTTCTTAGAGGGACCGGCGGCTTCGAGCCGCACGAGATTGAGCAATAACAGGTCTGTGATGCCCTTAGATGTCCTGGGCCGCACGCGCGCTACACTGAAGGAATCAACGTGTCCTCCCTGGCCTAGAGGCCCGGGCAACCCGTTGAATCTCCTTCGTGCTGGGGATTGGGGTTTGCAATTGTCCCCCATGAACGAGGAATTCCTAGTAAGCGCGAGTCATAAGCTCGCGTTGATT
>OX155974.1:12922822-12925322 GCA_944548615.1 Micropterix aruncella | reverse complement strand
CTATTGTATTTAAACATCTCTAGGGTTTCTATTCCTATATATATATATATATATATATATATATATATATATATATATATATATATATATATATATATATATATATATATATATATATATATATATATATATATATATATATATATATATATATATATATATATATATATATATATATATACATATATATAGGAACCCCCAATCGCCTTACCGCTTCTTATCATCCTCCATAGCCACACGAACTTTTTCAAAATCCCCCCCCCCCCCCCTCAACCCCCCCCCCCCCCCCCCGACCTCCTTGTTACTCCGACCCCCTATCATCCTCCGTAGCCAAAAGCAGTAATAAAAAAAAATCCCCCCCCCCCCCCCCCCCGCCTCGTCCCTCGTTACTCCGTTCCTATCATCCTCCAAAGTCACCCCCATTTTTTTTTTATCCCCCCCCCCCCCCCCCCCCCCCGCCCCGCCCCCTTTTCTATATATATATATATATATATATATATATATATATATATATATATATATATATATATATATATATATATATATACATATACGTATACATATATAATAATAATAATAATAATAAAAACCATACGAACTTTTTTCCGAAATTATTTCAATCACCTGGACGGTTGGACAGAATTTTTAAACTTTTTCCGCTGCGTGCCAAGCCTCGCCGACTGTGTCCGCGGCAGTCGCTCTCCCGACTGATCGTCGTCGCCGCGTGCTAATTCATATATGTGAGCGAGGCGGTCAATGCATTGACGGCCCGCGACCGAACGTATAGCACGTCGCCCGGCGCTGACTCGTCGGGGCCGTCGTTGAAATAGCTATAGCGCGCACGGTGTACGTAAACTGGGGGTGTATATCGCCGGTCAGTATATTTACGTAAACGATTCAATTGAACGTGTTTAATGCGTTGCATTTTCAAAATCCGCGCTAGTCGCAGACGAACGATTCGCGTTATGACTCTCGATATAATCGACGTTTCATCGCCGTACGGTGTGAGTTTCCTCCTCCTGTGAAAAATTGACGTTAGAAGGCGCGGTACGCCGGCCGCTGAGCCGCGCTAGCCGCAAGAAAGCCGAACGAGAATAAGAGTAGAAATGCGGGCGACGCGTTCGTTGAGCCGTCGCCCCGTCGAAAAGACGAATGAGAATGGAAGAAAAGTAATGAATATAGAATGAAGAAAAAAAATATTCACAAATGAGACTCCGTTCCGGGTGACGCCGGACGGAAAGAGCTCTCGCCGCGTCTGCGGACGCGTTCAGATAGCACTCTGGTTGATCCTGCCAGCAGTTATATGCTTGTCTCAAAGACTAAGCCATGCATGTCTCAGTGCAAGCCGTATTACGGCCAAACCGCGAATGGCTCAAAACACCAGACTTAGTTCCTTAGATCTTACACGGTTACTTGGATAACTGTGGTAATTCTAGAGCTAATACATGCAATCAGAGCTCTGACTTCGGAAAGAGTGCTTTTATTAGATCAAAACCAATCGGCCGCGGTTCGCCGCGCGCCGTTTCCACCGATGAATCTGAATAACTTTGCAGATCGCACGGTCTCGCACCGGCGACGTATCTTTCAAATGTCTGCCTTATCAACTTTCGATGGTAGTTTCTACGACTACCATGGTTGTCACGGGTAACGGGGGATTAGGGTTCGATTCCGGAGAGGGAGCCTGAGACACGGCTACCACATCCAAGGAAGGCAGCAGGCGCGCAAATTACCCACTCCCGGCACGGGGAGGTAGTGACGAAAAATAACGGTACGGGACTCTTATGAGGCCTCGTAATCGGAATGAGTACACTTTAAATATTTTAACGAGGAACAATTGGAGGGCAAGTCTGGTGCCAGCAGCCGCGGTAATTCCAGCTCCAATAGCATATTCTAGAATTGTTGCGGTTAAAAAGCTCGTAGTTGCATTTGTGTGCCGCACTGCCGGTCCATCGCTCACGCGGTGCGACTGGCAGGCTTGCGGGGCATATCGCCGGTGAGCGCGCCGGTAAAACGGCGTGCTCAACTGAAAATCCTGTCGCGGTGCTCTTCGCTGAGTGTCGAGATGGGCCGGCAATTTTACTTTGAACGAATTAGAGTGCTCAAAGCGGGCTATCGTTTGGATAAAGGTGCATGGAATAATGGAATATGATCATGGTTTTATTTTGTTGGTTTTAGAGACCAAGATAATGATTAATGGAAGCAACTGGGGGCATTCGTATTGCGACGTTAGAGGTGAAATTCTTGGATCGTCGCAAGACGGACCACTGCGAAAGCATTTGCCAAAGGTGTTTTCATCAATCAAGAACGAAAGTTAGAGGTTCGAAGGCGATTAGATACCGCCCTAGTTCTAACCATAAATGTTGCTGTCTAACGATCCGCCGACGTTAACTCTAATGGCTCGGCGGGCAGCTTACGGGAAACCAAAGATTTTGAGCTCCGGGGGGAGTATGGTTGCAAAACTGAAACTTAAAGGAATTGACGGAAGGGCACCACCAGGAGT
>OX155974.1:12910322-12915322 GCA_944548615.1 Micropterix aruncella | reverse complement strand
TACGTCCTTTCGTCTTTCTAGTTCATTTTCTATAAGTACACATATTCTTTTTTTATCATCACATATGTAACTGTACAGATACCTATTTCAATATCTACATACGTTGTATGTCTATATACTATATACTATATGTAATATGTAAACATACCTCTGAAGGACTACATACATCCTCTCACACATCCCTACATTAGTATAAAATGGTATCTCTCAAGTATGACCTATCCACATATTATAGTTTAGTGTTTATATCATGTTTGTATCATTTAAGCTATTTCTATACCTGTACATTACTATCTTTTATTCTCACTACGTCCTTTCGTCTTTCTAGTTCATTTTCTATAAGTACACATATTCTTTTTTTATCATCACATATGTACCTGTACAGATACCTATTTCAATATCTACATACGTTGTATGTCTATATACATGAATTGATGTTTCACTATAGTCCTCTATATACCATTTTAGTACTCTAACTATTGTATTTAAACATCTCTAGGGTTTCTATTCCTATATATATATATATATATATATATATATATATATATATATATATATATATATATATATATATATATATATATATATATATATATATATATATATATATATATATATATATATATATATATATATATATATATATATATATATATATACATATATATAGGAACCCCCAATCGCCTTACCGCTTCTTATCATCCTCCATAGCCACACGAACTTTTTCAAAATCCCCCCCCCCCCCCCTCAACCCCCCCCCCCCCCCCCCGACCTCCTTGTTACTCCGACCCCCTATCATCCTCCGTAGCCAAAAGCAGTAATAAAAAAAAATCCCCCCCCCCCCCCCCCCCGCCTCGTCCCTCGTTACTCCGTTCCTATCATCCTCCAAAGTCACCCCCATTTTTTTTTTATCCCCCCCCCCCCCCCCCCCCCCGCCCCGCCCCCTTTTCTATATATATATATATATATATATATATATATATATATATATATATATATATATATATATATATATATATACATATACGTATACATATATAATAATAATAATAATAATAAAAACCATACGAACTTTTTTCCGAAATTATTTCAATCACCTGGACGGTTGGACAGAATTTTTAAACTTTTTCCGCTGCGTGCCAAGCCTCGCCGACTGTGTCCGCGGCAGTCGCTCTCCCGACTGATCGTCGTCGCCGCGTGCTAATTCATATATGTGAGCGAGGCGGTCAATGCATTGACGGCCCGCGACCGAACGTATAGCACGTCGCCCGGCGCTGACTCGTCGGGGCCGTCGTTGAAATAGCTATAGCGCGCACGGTGTACGTAAACTGGGGGTGTATATCGCCGGTCAGTATATTTACGTAAACGATTCAATTGAACGTGTTTAATGCGTTGCATTTTCAAAATCCGCGCTAGTCGCAGACGAACGATTCGCGTTATGACTCTCGATATAATCGACGTTTCATCGCCGTACGGTGTGAGTTTCCTCCTCCTGTGAAAAATTGACGTTAGAAGGCGCGGTACGCCGGCCGCTGAGCCGCGCTAGCCGCAAGAAAGCCGAACGAGAATAAGAGTAGAAATGCGGGCGACGCGTTCGTTGAGCCGTCGCCCCGTCGAAAAGACGAATGAGAATGGAAGAAAAGTAATGAATATAGAATGAAGAAAAAAAATATTCACAAATGAGACTCCGTTCCGGGTGACGCCGGACGGAAAGAGCTCTCGCCGCGTCTGCGGACGCGTTCAGATAGCACTCTGGTTGATCCTGCCAGCAGTTATATGCTTGTCTCAAAGACTAAGCCATGCATGTCTCAGTGCAAGCCGTATTACGGCCAAACCGCGAATGGCTCAAAACACCAGACTTAGTTCCTTAGATCTTACACGGTTACTTGGATAACTGTGGTAATTCTAGAGCTAATACATGCAATCAGAGCTCTGACTTCGGAAAGAGTGCTTTTATTAGATCAAAACCAATCGGCCGCGGTTCGCCGCGCGCCGTTTCCACCGATGAATCTGAATAACTTTGCAGATCGCACGGTCTCGCACCGGCGACGTATCTTTCAAATGTCTGCCTTATCAACTTTCGATGGTAGTTTCTACGACTACCATGGTTGTCACGGGTAACGGGGGATTAGGGTTCGATTCCGGAGAGGGAGCCTGAGACACGGCTACCACATCCAAGGAAGGCAGCAGGCGCGCAAATTACCCACTCCCGGCACGGGGAGGTAGTGACGAAAAATAACGGTACGGGACTCTTATGAGGCCTCGTAATCGGAATGAGTACACTTTAAATATTTTAACGAGGAACAATTGGAGGGCAAGTCTGGTGCCAGCAGCCGCGGTAATTCCAGCTCCAATAGCATATTCTAGAATTGTTGCGGTTAAAAAGCTCGTAGTTGCATTTGTGTGCCGCACTGCCGGTCCATCGCTCACGCGGTGCGACTGGCAGGCTTGCGGGGCATATCGCCGGTGAGCGCGCCGGTAAAACGGCGTGCTCAACTGAAAATCCTGTCGCGGTGCTCTTCGCTGAGTGTCGAGATGGGCCGGCAATTTTACTTTGAACGAATTAGAGTGCTCAAAGCGGGCTATCGTTTGGATAAAGGTGCATGGAATAATGGAATATGATCATGGTTTTATTTTGTTGGTTTTAGAGACCAAGATAATGATTAATGGAAGCAACTGGGGGCATTCGTATTGCGACGTTAGAGGTGAAATTCTTGGATCGTCGCAAGACGGACCACTGCGAAAGCATTTGCCAAAGGTGTTTTCATCAATCAAGAACGAAAGTTAGAGGTTCGAAGGCGATTAGATACCGCCCTAGTTCTAACCATAAATGTTGCTGTCTAACGATCCGCCGACGTTAACTCTAATGGCTCGGCGGGCAGCTTACGGGAAACCAAAGATTTTGAGCTCCGGGGGGAGTATGGTTGCAAAACTGAAACTTAAAGGAATTGACGGAAGGGCACCACCAGGAGTGGAGCCTGCGGCTTAATTTGACTCAACACGGGAAAACTCACCAGGCCCGGACACCGGAAGGATTGACAGATTGATAGCTCTTTCATGATTCGGTGGGTGGTGGTGCATGGCCGTTCTTAGTTGGTGGAGTGATTTGTCAGGTTAATTCCGGTAACGAACGAGATTCTAGCCTGCTAAATAGGCGTTGCCATTTTGGAAGTCGGGATTTTTCCGACACTCACTGGCGGCGTATGGAAATTCTTCTTAGAGGGACCGGCGGCTTCGAGCCGCACGAGATTGAGCAATAACAGGTCTGTGATGCCCTTAGATGTCCTGGGCCGCACGCGCGCTACACTGAAGGAATCAACGTGTCCTCCCTGGCCTAGAGGCCCGGGCAACCCGTTGAATCTCCTTCGTGCTGGGGATTGGGGTTTGCAATTGTCCCCCATGAACGAGGAATTCCTAGTAAGCGCGAGTCATAAGCTCGCGTTGATTACGTCCCTGCCCTTTGTACACACCGCCCGTCGCTATTACCGATTGAATGATTTAGTGAGGTCTTCGGACCGACACGCGGCGGCCTCGCGGCCGACGGCGTTGTTGGAAAGTTGATCAAACTAGGTCATTTAGAGGAAGTAAAAGTCGTAACAAGGTTTCCGTAGGGGAACCTGCGGAAGGATCATTAACGAAATTTGAGCGTTTTCGCGAGAAGACGACTCGATCGATCCCGAACACGAAATGTGCGCGTGCTGTGTAAGTAAAAGCGCACGAAAAACGCACGCATCACACGGTGAAACGCGCGAGAAGCGTGTGGTGGCGAAGATCGTTTTCACGACGAAGCCGCGGTTTTGCGACGCGCGTCACTCCGCGCCGACGGGCCCGCTTCCTCCGCGAGGGGGAGCCAGGATAGCCTTCGGCCGGTGCGCGCGGGCGCCCGCACGAACGACTCTAACGACAAAAATACGTCGAGTCGACCGAAGACGGCCGGTCGTCGAGTTCCGTCGCATCGCGACGACCGACGGCCGCCTGCGTTGTCGCTCTTCTATCTGACGAATAGATATACATCTATACGACGAACGGCCGGACGCGCGCTCGCACCACGAGCGCTTCCCGGCCACCCCGAAATTTTTAATCATTTTCGAACGAGAGAACGATACGATGGCGTAATATAATAATAAAAAAAAATACGTATATAATATATGTATGTTGCGAAAAATATTACCCTGGACGGTGGATCACTCGGCTCGCGGGTCGATGAAGAACGCAGCTAACTGCGCGTCATAGTGTGAACTGCAGGACACATCCGAACATCGACATTTCGAACGCACATTGCGGTCCTCGGATAAACGTCCGGGACCACTCCTGTCTGAGGGCCGTGCGACGCCACAGCGCGACCACGCTGCGCTCGCGCCCGAGAGGTGCGCGAACGCGTCACTTTCGGTTTCGATCGGAGCCTTCGGGCTCCGGGCGTCCGAATAAATTTTCCGCGCGGCGGAGTCGTATGCGAGATTAGCATCGTCTCCGTCGTCGCGGCCTCCGGCCGTTCGTTTTCGAGCCGCGTCGGGGCCGTCGCTGATCGATCATTGCGCATCGTCGACGACGCGCCTCCCCGACCGTTTCAGTTCGATTCGTGCGGTATCGGAGTGTGCGAGGGTGGGGGGGGGGGAGGAATACGTTCTCTATGAGAATATTTTCTCTCTCTCTCTCTCTCTCTCTCTCTCTCTCTCTCTCTTTCTTCGGCCTCAGATCAGGAAGGATTACCCGCCGAATTTAAGCATATTAGTAAGCGGAGGAAAAGAAACTAACCAGGATTTCCTCAGTAGCGGCGAGCGAACAGGAAAGAGCCCAGCGCCGAATCCCGCGGCTTTCTCGGCCGCCGGGAGATGTGGCGTTCGGGAGGGTCCGCTTTCTTTTCGCCGTTCGCCTCGTCCAAGTTCGTCTTGAACGGGGCCGTTTACCCGCAGAGGGTGCCAGGCCCGTAGCGACAGGCGGCGGCGTTGAGAGGATCTCCTCCCCAGAGTCGGGTTGCTTGAGAGTGCAGCCCAAAGCGG
>OX155974.1:12902822-12905322 GCA_944548615.1 Micropterix aruncella | reverse complement strand
GTATTTCATCGCTTAACAAAACTGTCAAATGCAAAAGAAGCAAAAGAAGCACGGACGATCTGCTTCAATATCAAATTCACAAAAAGCCCATCAATGTGAATGTAAGCAGAGAGAATCCATATCGACGACCATTTACATAGCGCGGATAAAGGGCGGTAGTAACTATCACTCTTCTAATTGAGGTCACCAGAGCCAGAGTGGCACGAGTGAAACAATTCCACATCGGGTTCTAGGCACTCACGTACTCCAAACCATCAAATACCTAGTTTATATAGTTTTAAACTTCTTTGTAACAGATCTATATATGTAAACATACCTCTGAAGGACTACATACATCCTCTCACACATCCCTACATTAGTATAAAATGGTATCTCTCAAGTATGACCTATCCACATATAGTTTAGTGTCTATATCATGTTTGTATCATTTAAGCTATTTCTATACCTGTACATTACTATCTTTTATTCTCATTACGTCCTTTCGTCTTTCTAGTTCATTTTCTATAAGTACACATATTCTTTTTTTATCATCACATATGTAACTGTACAGATACCTATTTCAATATCTACATACGTTGTATGTCTATATACTATATACTATATGTAATATGTAAACATACCTCTGAAGGACTACATACATCCTCTCACACATCCCTACATTAGTATAAAATGGTATCTCTCAAGTATGACCTATCCACATATTATAGTTTAGTGTTTATATCATGTTTGTATCATTTAAGCTATTTCTATACCTGTACATTACTATCTTTTATTCTCACTACGTCCTTTCGTCTTTCTAGTTCATTTTCTATAAGTACACATATTCTTTTTTTATCATCACATATGTACCTGTACAGATACCTATTTCAATATCTACATACGTTGTATGTCTATATACATGAATTGATGTTTCACTATAGTCCTCTATATACCATTTTAGTACTCTAACTATTGTATTTAAACATCTCTAGGGTTTCTATTCCTATATATATATATATATATATATATATATATATATATATATATATATATATATATATATATATATATATATATATATATATATATATATATATATATATATATATATATATATATATATATATATATATATATATATATATATATATACATATATATAGGAACCCCCAATCGCCTTACCGCTTCTTATCATCCTCCATAGCCACACGAACTTTTTCAAAATCCCCCCCCCCCCCCCTCAACCCCCCCCCCCCCCCCCCGACCTCCTTGTTACTCCGACCCCCTATCATCCTCCGTAGCCAAAAGCAGTAATAAAAAAAAATCCCCCCCCCCCCCCCCCCCGCCTCGTCCCTCGTTACTCCGTTCCTATCATCCTCCAAAGTCACCCCCATTTTTTTTTTATCCCCCCCCCCCCCCCCCCCCCCGCCCCGCCCCCTTTTCTATATATATATATATATATATATATATATATATATATATATATATATATATATATATATATATATATATATACATATACGTATACATATATAATAATAATAATAATAATAAAAACCATACGAACTTTTTTCCGAAATTATTTCAATCACCTGGACGGTTGGACAGAATTTTTAAACTTTTTCCGCTGCGTGCCAAGCCTCGCCGACTGTGTCCGCGGCAGTCGCTCTCCCGACTGATCGTCGTCGCCGCGTGCTAATTCATATATGTGAGCGAGGCGGTCAATGCATTGACGGCCCGCGACCGAACGTATAGCACGTCGCCCGGCGCTGACTCGTCGGGGCCGTCGTTGAAATAGCTATAGCGCGCACGGTGTACGTAAACTGGGGGTGTATATCGCCGGTCAGTATATTTACGTAAACGATTCAATTGAACGTGTTTAATGCGTTGCATTTTCAAAATCCGCGCTAGTCGCAGACGAACGATTCGCGTTATGACTCTCGATATAATCGACGTTTCATCGCCGTACGGTGTGAGTTTCCTCCTCCTGTGAAAAATTGACGTTAGAAGGCGCGGTACGCCGGCCGCTGAGCCGCGCTAGCCGCAAGAAAGCCGAACGAGAATAAGAGTAGAAATGCGGGCGACGCGTTCGTTGAGCCGTCGCCCCGTCGAAAAGACGAATGAGAATGGAAGAAAAGTAATGAATATAGAATGAAGAAAAAAAATATTCACAAATGAGACTCCGTTCCGGGTGACGCCGGACGGAAAGAGCTCTCGCCGCGTCTGCGGACGCGTTCAGATAGCACTCTGGTTGATCCTGCCAGCAGTTATATGCTTGTCTCAAAGACTAAGCCATGCATGTCTCAGTGCAAGCCGTATTACGGCCAAACCGCGAATGGCTCAAAACACCAGACTTAGTTCCTTAGATCTTACACGGTTACTTGGATAACTGTGGTAATTCTAGAGCTAATACATGCAATCAGAGCTCTGACTTCGGAAAGAGTGCTTTTATTAGATCAAAACCAATCGGCCGCGGTTCGCCGCGCGCCGTTTCCACCGATGAATCTGAATAACTTTGCAG